>OVBI01001907.1:0-26592 GCA_900406495.1 Sisymbrium altissimum | reverse complement strand
CTCCTTGAAACCTTTGGTCGCGTAGTACAAATCTTTGAACCTTAATCTGTTTTTCTTAAACTCTTGTTCCCAATCACCGAGCTCCTCCTCAAACTTTCTTCTCCTCCTTACGATGAAGCAGATGAGCATGATCAATGAGAAAAACAAAAAGAGGGAGATCATCGGTATCCCCAACTTGAAAAAGTATGAGATTCTCTTAGGTTGGAACCGAGGAAGCTTCGGGAGTTTTGATATAGCCAATGGTGGAGCCTCGCAGTTCACTCCAAAACTCCACCCGAGAACGTAGTGTTCTGCCGAAACTGAAGCGGATGCCGACGAGAAACCCACGAACATATCTTGGAGAAGAACAGAAGAAAGATCTCTGACAACGGAAACAAGCGGCTTTTTAGGTTTTTCCTCGTTGAATGGAGCCATCGTTACATGGATATTATGTTTACGACCATCATAATCTACCCAAACCTGCATCGGTTTACGACTGATCAAACTCAGGTTCTTGAGTTGGTCTTTCTTGTCCCACCACCCGGCTGGTGAACTTTGCACAGACACCAAACTATTGATATCGATTCCGACATGGTTATCATTGGTATCATTGAACTCAACACTGCGAATTGTATCTAATTCGATAGCAAAGACATGACTTGTGTCATTACCGTTGCTTGTGATGTTGAAAAGACCCATATATGGGCCTGGCGTTGCGTAAGGGAGGCTTGCGTTAGGAGCAATGACGAAGGCCATGCCTTGGCCATTAAGAACCTTGACATGAGGGTTTATGGCAAAGACAAAGCTTGTGGAGAAGGAAGAAACGGTGCCATTTGGTGTCTTGAACCGGATTGGTTTGGTGTAGAAGGCATGACCGGTTTTATGAAAGGTTGTGTTGGTTAGCCTCAATAGACCATTGGGTGTGACACTGGCGATCCCTTGGGTGGATATGTCACTCAGTGGACGAAAACCATTGTAAGTGAAGTTGAGATTTTGAGAAGAGGATTTTAGGGGTTGAAAGAGGAGGTTGAAGAAGAAGAAGATGGTGAAGAGCTTGAAGAACATGGTTTCCCTCGTTTTCTTTGCTCTTTGTTTTGTTATTTGTTTTTGATACTTTTTAGTTTGTTGGAGTAGTAGAAGAAACAAACATAATTTATGGTGATAACAGAACACGATTTGTGGTGTAAAGAGAGTGGAAAAGTCTTGTTAAGAATTATCATCTTTGGAATAATCATAACTTTTGTTTATATCTCCCATCTACCACATTACCACGTTCTGAGTCAACAGTTGAGTCAAGTACCGTCGAGCAGACGGAATGAAGAGGTGACCTTACGTTCAAGCTTGTAGGAGCAGAACCTTACGTTTAATTTACTTCCTTGCTTGTAGGAACTTTTCCAATCACTTTTATTTAAGCAAAACAAATATATACTCAAAGAAATTTACCTGCAAATAATTTTTCTTTTTCTTTTACTCATCTTTAGATTAGAACTTCTATCAAGTAGTACCAGAGAAAATCTATCTTTAATTTTTATTCACACTTAAAATAAACAAAAGAACAAAAAATGTTTGATTCAGATCACGGAGCATTGAAAATGACAAAGAGATGATGGAGAAAATGCAGAACAAAAGTAAAAGATGAATCTAACTGTCGGATACAGTACAAATGGTGACCAAAGGTGAATTCCGGCCCGTGAAGACAAGACTTGGTCCGACCTAAGGATCCCACAAGTAGTAGATCAGTCCAAGCCACACCAAAGCTTGATCAGCCAAGCTTAAGGCCCACGTAGTGGTCGCCTACAGATTTCCACAACTCGCAAGCATTTCCCTTCAAGTTGTCGAAGCCTAAACAGTTTCTCTTACTCAGTCCTCAACTAATGTGGAAGCTTGCAATCTCTTTCTCATTACTTCTTCCCAACCGTATTTCAGCTTACTATCTGGTTTTGAGGAACTACTTGGTCTAATTATTGGTGTTTTGGCCATTTCAATGAAAGGCATATTTCAACCTAAACAATTTTTGTTTATCGTTTCATACTTCAACTTTAACATCATGTTAGTTTCAATCTAAATCAAATGGTTTTATAATAAATTATCTCAGTTACTAAATTTAAGCTGAAATCAATATCAACAGAAATAGTATAGTTAAACTTGCTGAATTAGATGCTACATACACAAACTGTAAAAAAAATCATGATTTCTTATTTTGTAGTTTTGACAGAAAAATAAATTTTTGCAGTTATCAGCAAATTATATAGCAGATTGTGACTTCTGCAATTTTGATGGAAAATACGATTTTATAGTTTTGAGAAAAAATTTGATTTTATGATTAAACTATAAAATCATATTTTCTAAGTAAAATGTGTTTTTTTTTTTACCAAAACTCTAAATTTGTATTTTTTGTTAGAACTAAAAATCTGATTTTTTTTTTGTCAGAATTGTAAATCTTTTTTCTTTTGTCATAATTACATTTGACACAATAACAATTGATTTAACAGAAATTAGATATATAGTATCTGGCTCAGTATAAATAGTATATGTGGCTTCTAATTTAATAAGATTGATTAATATTATTTTGGTTGATGATGATTTTGGTTTAAATTTAATGGTTAAGGTAGTTTTTTCTAAACTAAAATACTTTGTTTTCAAAAAGAAAAAAAAATTAGTATGACATTAATACGATATCAAAATAAAATTAAAATATAAAAAACATGACTAAAATTGTTCAATGTCAAAATTAACCATTTTCCTTATTTCCAACAACTAATTTAACAAAACATTGGGTCTGGGCTGGCCTCTGTAGTATTTCTTTTCAAAGATATTTTTAATTTGAAAATCGGTTACAAGAAAAAGAAAGAAGTTATCAAAGCATCTTTCAAACTCATTGACCACGTCAACACATTGAAGACTAAAGAAGGTTTCAACATTTAATGTGAAAGAGATACGAAGACGGACAATTAGTATAAAAAGTGTTCGAAGGAAAACTCTAATGCTAATGCTAATTTGTCTGTCTTTACATTTTTTGTACATAGAAAAAATTAATGAAAAATATATTGATGAAAAATAAATTGAAAAACTTTTTTTTTTATATGAAATTTATATTTGTCATAAAAGTCGACTAATCTTAAGAGATATACATAGTATAAACTAAGTCAGAATAATCCATACAAAAAACTACCTATTGATGTTCTAGATCTTTCATATAATACTTTACTCAAACTGAAACTTCAATTTTGCATGGAAGAGTGTTAGATTTGTTCGGTTGTTATGAGACTCTATCTTTTTCCACCGCTTCTTCAACTGCAATACAAACCTCATCCTAAAAAAATATTAGATGTCTTCTAAGTACCGTCTTAAAACGCCAACAATCATCATATTTCATTGTACTATTATTTGAAACAGAGTGTCATAACTCATTCTTTGTCTCTGTCAATTGAGTCTTTTCCTATAATTTATCTTTAGTTTCGATGTTGAAAATCTTGCTATGATTTCTATCTTTACTATTAAAGATTTATAAATGTACTATCATATATAATAAATTAAGAATGTAATTAGTTTTTGAAATTACTATTCCAAAATTCATGGTTCTCAAATGTTTCAATGCTTTATGCTACTCCAAACTTCTCAATCAAAACTGAATTTCTCTATCATTTATGGTTGCAGAAGATTGCAAATAAGTAATAAAAATAAAAATTAAAAAGTTTATTTTAAAGATGATAAATATTCATTTAAAATAAGAATATATTATATATGTTAAAAACTTAAGATTTGGAGATTATAATTATGAAATATATGAATAAATTTAATAATTTCTAATTAATATTCATTAACCATTTATCATAATTTTATATCGATATAATCTTTACACCAAAAATTCTTTCGACAATTTTTTCTAAACTAATATTATATATCTAAATCTAATAAGCTAACAATTTTAAAATCTAACGTTAATTTTTGACATTTTAGTTTCTTTTCCACTAAAATCATAACTTTAAAATTGTAAAACAAATATAAATATTTTTATTACTAATTATCTTCAATTAATCATTTCTATATTTTACTATAATAATATGATTTTTGATGTTTTATATAACTATATATTATGTTTATCTTGTTAATTTATTATTTATCGTTATTGTATCTACTAATCAATTAATTATAAGTATCATGTAATCATACTTATTTTCAATTGTTATACTAATTGTATAAATCGTTTAATAACAGTTTGAAACTATAGCCGTCCAATTATGCAAACTCCCACAACCTAACTGCAACCATATCCGCTAAATGAGTTAGGTGTTGGTTAAGCGCTATCACCCGCAAATGCAAACGCAACAATTGGTAATGGTTGATAGCGTTTAATAACAATCATAAAAAGTGATATATGCCACTTCATATCACTTTATACCGCTAATATTTAAAAGCTATTTTCTGCCAGCATTTACGGATGGTTAATAAATATAATAAAAAAAAATACAAAAACATTTTTAAAAAATAAATAAATAATAAGAAAAGTTTAAAAAACTATAGAATTAAATAGTTGACTAAATAAATTTAATAAGTTAAAACTTTTAAATTTAGATATTATAATTATGAAATATATGAATAAATTTGATATTTTCTTATAAATATTCACTAAACAATTATCATAACTTTATATTAAGAAAAAAATCAAAATTCTTTTAATAATTAATTTTATTATAATATTTTATATATTTTAGATATTTTATATAGTTATATAATATGTTTATATTATTAATTTATTGTTTAATCCATAATGCTCTACTAATCAACAAGTCATAAATCTCTCGCAAACACACTTATTTTAAACCATTGTACCAGTCGTATAAATCGCTTAATAATATTTAAAACCGCAATCATTTATTTCCACAAACTTCTACAACCGCAACAACACCCACTACCGTTAAACCAGTCAAACTAGTAAACCCTAAGGATATTTGGGATTAACGTCCATCCATTTTGGTGAAAACTTAGTAGCCCAACACACACACACAAAAAGATCATATCTAAATCAAAATGATAAAGCCCACTTCATTCTAGGAAAGCCCAAGTCATCAACAGTTAAATGTCCAATGCAATTGCCAAAACCGATTGAAAGGAGATGGTAATGGGGGATGCAAATATTTTTCAGGATATCCGAAACTTTCTAACGTATTTGGTCAACAACAAAAAAATGAATATACACAAAAGTGATTGAAATTCAGTTTTCCGTAAACTCCATATAAAATAAAACAAAAAATCAAAGGCGCCAACAAACGCTAAGCATAAAAAAAGTAATTTAAAAAAAAAACCAGAGTGAGGGAGGCTTGAAAGTTAAGTCGCAAAGGAAAGGCCTTCGTCATTGCTTAACTTGCAATCGAAGTTAAAAAAAAAACGCACATTTTACTCAGAAGGGCCTAACGTTCACGTCAATCATCAAACACATACACATTTAATTTGTAGAATCAATGAGATTATTGCTATCACTACTAAGGATTTTTCCCACCAAACACTGAAAGAACCATTTCAACCAAAGATTAAGCAGAGTCAAGAAAACAATGAAACCAACAAACAAACAAAACAAAACAGGAAATAAGGTAGTATTGGAGTCTTTAGAAATAACCCCCAAACACAAATGTTAAGAGACTTTCTCTTTGTGTCTTCTTGTTTTTTGGAGTAAAAAGGAGATTTCACTAACTGAGGATGAGTTCGAATGGAGAGAAGAGAATGATGAAAAGGTCAGACTTTGCACAGAAGTTGTTAGATGATCTTCGTGTAAGGAAGGAGCAGCTTTCAATCTCTCAGAATACAGGTCAGATTGAACAAACCATTGATTCTTTAGCATACATTTCCTTTGCTAGATCTAAAAGTAGAAGAATCCAACAAGAGCTAACATGCTTACTACAGCCAAAACTTTTAATGCAAACATGTTTCGACACGATAGGAAAACCACATGAGTTTTTGATCGACAATCTAAGTTCATTGAGGAAATAAAAGTTTGAGAAGGCTATGTAATAGCAGAGCCGTGCTTACGTTTATATATATAACTGTAAAAAGAATAATGCACAAAGTTCGACAGAATTTGTTAATATTTTACTAAGTTTTGGTCCATATTTTCATTTTAGTCTACTTTTAGTTTCTAACTTTGAAAAAAAAAATCTCATTAGCTTTTCATCTACAATAAATTATACAGTGACTCGCTAATATTTGGACTATAGTGTGCGCCTGCCTGTATAGTAGATAAAGTATATGGATTATTAAATACAGAAAACCTCTTATGTATATATGCAACTAGCTACATAGAAAAATTCTTTGTAATAATAATTTTGGATTTTGGTTTTCTTGGTTGCAGATAATTATGCATATTCTAACAGAGGATTTAAGGGATCCAAAGAAACCAGAGCAAAATCTGTAAGCTGTGAAGCTCATCTTTCTAACTTTCTAATGCCACACTGACTCTTACCAAGGTTTGTTTTCATTGCAGACAACATTTCAAGATTTCAACTATGGAGGAGCCAAGTTTCTCACTAGCGGCATGGATGCTTCAAATCAGATACTTCCTTATGGAAAAGGCCGGAGCATGGAGAAGATCGATCTATCAAAAGCATTAGCATTTGCACTTGAAAATGCTGGAAAGGCTACAAAATCAGATCCTTCAGGGAATGCCTCAATCATTAGTTTCCTTCATGAAGTAGGAAAGAGATCTTTGGGATATGGAACGACAGAAAGAAGAAGCAGTCAGCAACAACTTTGTTCAAGTAGTCAACAACTTCCCATGGTTCATGTTCATATCAAAGAAATTTCAAAGGGAACTCAAAAACTGAATCAGATCATTAAAGCATGTAGCAATGGCCTCAGTTTTCGTAAAGGAAGGTACTCAATACATTGCGGGGAACAACTCATGGAAGGTGCCATTGAATTGGAACAGTCTCTTCGTTTGCTTGTTGACATTCAACAAGCTTCTTCTGAGTACCTAACGAAGAAACAGAAGACAAACAGAATCATGCTGCTTGATGAAAATGATGATGATGATGAGGAGGAGGATGATGTTCCAAATCGAAATAACCGAAAGATTAAAGAAGTCGCAAAGGCAGATATAGAAATGAGACTATTGGCGCTTAACTATCCACAAGATAAGAACAAACACAGAAGGCAAACAAGTAGTTGTGAAGATACTGAACAGAAATCTCAGAAGGGAAGGATTCCAAATGTTGTTGCGAAGTTGATGGGTTTAGGAGAGTTTCCAGAAGATGAAAAGGAGACCAAGAACAACAATGATGCATCCATCAAACCTGCAGAGAGTCTCACAAGGCGTAAAGTAACTCAAGCTAGTGAAAATATAGTTGAGTCGGAGGCACAAAGGAACTCAACATCATTGGATTTGGAACTCCATAAGGAGACTCAAAAAACCACGAAGGAAATAAATTGCAAAGCCAAGCCTCAGCAGAAGGATAGAGAGAAGGATGATTCGAACAGTAGAAAAAGAAACAAGGTTTTACACAAGAAGGATGGAGAAATGATGACGAAAAATGTTATTAGAAGGAATTCGTCTCCAACAGAAAATAAACATAAGGTTGTCACAAGGAACCAACAAAAGCCTTTACGTAAAGTTACTTTTGAGAAGAAAGATGAGGAAGAAAAGAGCATCAAGAAAGCGAAGTTGCAGCGAGAAAGACATCAAGAAAATGGTGTAATAACCAATCATCCACCAAAAAATTTGAGCACAGTGGATATACAACAAACGAAGCTACCACTCACAGAAAAAGCTAAAGCTCTGAGGAAAAGCTTTTCTCATGTTGAAGTATCACAAAAGGAAAGAGGAGGAGAGGTGCATAAAACTGAGTTGCGCGATAAGAAAAATCAAGACATCTCTAATCCAAATGGAGGATCCTACAAAGTACTGAAGCAAACAGAGAATCTAAAAATTAATTCCAAAGAAGCTGATGGAAAATGTGATCAGTTAATAAGAAGTTACGATGACAGTAATAAGATGAAAGCAGAAGAAGCAGAGAAATGCATCAATACTTCTGCAGTTTCAGGTGTTGAGGTCCACAGAAATGTGATAGAGAAAAAGAGGGAGATCAAAGATGACTCAATTCTGCTTATAGCCGCCGAGAGAGTCCCATGCCAAGCTCCAACAGAAAATGTAAGTTTATTATTAGTAACTTAACGTACAATCTGTATATATTGCCTCTAATTGGATACGGATGTGTAGCAGCATCATGAGCTTATGTTTACGGATGTGGTGGATCAACAAGCTCCGGTATCAAAATCTGATGGAAATTCAGAAAGCTTTTCTAAGACAATAAATAAAGGTAAGAAGCAAAGTATGCTCTATCAGTTTGTCTTGTTGTTAATCTCATTGCATCTTCAGTATCACCAATAGTCATGCATTGAGAAGAGAGTAGAGCCCATACACTTACTGATATCGGAATGTGTAGCCGAATGTATCAAAACATATCCAAAGCTGATGATAGGATTTGGGCCCTAACAAACCCCACAAATTCATTTGGTTAGAACATACCACAAAACTTTCTTATAGGTCCAAAGTATACCTAGAAAGACCATTGGATACAACTAACAAGAAAAGGTAGCTTGAATCTTTGAGTGCTCTTCCATCTTAAAAGGCTTTGATGTAAGGGATATTTGCATACCCATATTCTTATAAGCTCCATGTTTTGTTCATGACAGAACCAGAAGCATTTTGCACAACAAGTCACCAAGACGTTTGTTTTTCCAAAAAGTAACTTAGAAAGTTTCAATTGTTTCAGGAAGCATAAGGGTGGTGGAAACTGGTATACCATTGTTGGAGAAGCGACGAGAACACCGAAAACAAGAAACTATCGAGACATTGTCTGAAAATGAAATGAACCTCAAGAAGATAGTTGTGAAAAGCCAACTATTTCTAGACACTGCAGAGGCACTTTTCAAACTTAACATTCCACTCAATGTCCTTCATGAAGTCGGCGCCAACAATTACTATCAAGAAGACAAGAATCTACTCCTTGATTGTGGCTACGAGCTAATGAAACGAAAAGGGAGATTTCAAGAGTTAAGTGTCCATCCCTTTGTGAAGGTACCCATCAGTTCCTCTAAAGTAAACTCATTGGACCATCTTGTTTGCCAATTAAGCAAAGAGTTCGAGAGGCTGAGAAGCTACGGTAGGGAGAGCCACACTGAATCACTTGTTCAAGATTACTTGCCAAAAGTGTTGGAACGAGATGTTCACCATAAAGACCCAATCCTGAACTCCATGTGGGACATGGGTTGGAATGATTCGATGCTCGCATTTATCGAGAAAGATGATGTTATAAGGGACATAGAGAGGGAAGTCTTCAATGGACTCCTGGAAGAGATAACCAGAGATCTTATATGCATATAGGTTCGAGACATTAAACCATTTCATTAATGTTTTGTTTGAAAGTATATATTGTTCACCTATTGAGAGCAAAATATTGGTACGGATTACGGAAATCGAATCGATGAGGAGAGTGAGATTCTTGTGTGGATTATCAGTCTAGTTGATATTATAGAGAACCAATTTGGTTGAGTTAACACAATCGATCAGCAGAAAAAAAAACATTCAACCATTTTGTTCAAAACGATTATTTGATACATATATAAAAACGATTAAAATTTATGGACACGTCGCAATACAAAGTGATTCAAATACCCCCAAATTTTTGAAAACTTTGATTCAAATGTTACGCCTTTTGTGCTTTTGTTTTTTAATAATCGTTTCCGTCTTTTTGTGAAAAAACAATAGTTTAAGGGTGCTTTATCTTTTCCTTGTGTCTTCTTTTTTATTATTCTTTTTCCATCTTTGTGGTATATGTTGAAGTGTCTAATTCCTTGCTCTCCTTCTCCACCACCTTGTCGCATTGCTCCATTTCTTAGTAGAGAAGGAAAATCCAATTATCAAAAAGCCCTCGATTACTTCACTTTGTTAATTATGTGACTAATGGTTCATTAAGAGTGGGAAAATCCATATTACTATACTCTTTGTCTCACTTTTTCATGCAACTAATTAACTAAAGACACTTTAGGTTTTAATCCCCTTTTTGTCTATTTTGAATGCCTTGTAACACGTACTTGTACATTGTCATATTGTATTTTGCTTCTTTATTTGGTATATAGGAATTGTATAAAAATGTATTGTATCCGTATCCGTGTTTCAGCGAAGTTCCTTACTAAATTTGGAGAAAATTTTTAGAAAAAAGTTTCCACAAGCTTACTTTAAAATAAGGCGATAAACTAAAACCCACTGATCAAAAAGATTTACACAAATTAAATATCTGCACCCAATAAAATCTAATCCAAAGCTGACATGAGTTCAGGTTTTTTATCAGCCGTGACGATTATTAAAACCAAATGGTGGGTTTGTGATTTTACAAACACTTGCTTAGTTGAGCTCTAATCTGCTTGTCTACAAGTTAAATTAGGTTCGAGGACGAGATAAAGTCGTCTTGTATAATCCAGACAAAAATAAAATTTAATACCCTATAGCATTAATCGGTTGTGCCTGGATTTATCCATATGTATGAACCATATCTCTAAAAAAGAGAAAAAAAAATACGTACAATAAAGAAAAAAAACCCGCTGAATTTTGATATGAGATCATAGGCCGAAAGTGTAACCAGTTTCTAGTTCAAATAAAAAGAACTATTTGTTATATAGACAAGAACATATAAACTATATTTCTTCAATTTTCATGATGACTCTTTCAACCATTATACATTCTTGAGTTTATCACTTTGAAAAAATTCTTATCAAGAAGTTTCAATAATTTCGCAGTAAATATGGTCATAGTACTGGTTCTACCAACATAATATTTCAAATTTCTTTAGTCTCTGACCAAAGACACTGGTCAGATAGTGTATAGTTAAAAGCACTTCATGTCTCTGTCAGAAAAAGAAACCCTTCATGTATTAAGTTATTGACTTGTTTCACTAACTTACAATGGCCCAAAACAAAAAGATAGTTTTTACTTTTTACCATTCAAATTTTAAAATGTGAGAAAAAAAAGAAGTTACTTTAACTTTTTCAACGTCGGTGGTTTTATGCATCTATATTTATAGATTACCCATTTCTAGTCGAAAGTTCTCTGTGACATAAAGAACAAAACAAACAAAAACAAATCAGAGCATTTGCATACCAAAAGCAAACACAGAGCAAAACAGAGCCATGGCAGCTTCTGTTTATCGATTGTTCCTACTCTTCTTCATGTATTTACATGCTCTTCATCAAACAAGTAAGGTTATTAACAATTTCATATTTCTATATATATAAAACTTTCTCTAAATAGGATTCTTTCACAGAGTCACAACCATTCATCGGAATAAACTACGGCCAAACCGCAGACAACCTTCCTCCACCGGCAGCAACAGCAAAGCTTCTTCAATCCACAACGATCCAAAAAGTCCGTCTCTACGGATCCGACCCAGCTATAATCAAAGCCCTAGCAAACACAGGGATCGAGATCGTCATCGGAACAGGAGAAGTACCCGGTTTAGCATCAGACCCGAGTTTCGCCCGGACATGGGTCGAAACTAACGTGGTCCCTTATTACCCGGCGAGCAAGATCACTCTCATAGACGTGGGAAACGAAGCAACAACCTTTGCCGACCGTAGTTTCATGTTGCAGCTCTTGCCAGCTATGAAAAATGTCCAAAGTGCCCTCGAAGCGGTCTCTCTCGGCGGCAAGATCAAGGTCTCGACGGTACACACAATGTCGGTTCTTGGTGAGTCCAACCCTCCTTCGGGCTGTGTGTTTGCACCGGAGCATGCTGATATATTGAAGGGGTTGCTAGAGTTTAATAGGGAGAACGGGTCGCCTTTTGCGGTTAACCCGTACCCGTTTTTCGCTTACCAGAGTGACCCGAGACCTGAGACGTTGGCCTTTTGCTTGTTTCAGCCAAATCCTGGCCGTGTCGATCCCAACACCAAGATCAAGTATATGAATATGTTCGATGCTCAGGTTTTACTCCACCTCTTTACTTCTTTTAGACTTATTTTAAGTTTTACCTATTTTATTCGGTTTATGAATTGGAAACTTATTTATATTTTATGTTTATATTTTCAAAAGTACTTATTTTATGAAATTTCTTTGATAATTTAGTTGAATTTTTTTTTGGGTTAAAGAGTTTGCCAAATTTAGTTTAGTCAAATTAGTGAAAGTAAAAAATCTACTCTTGGAGGAAAAGTGCCTTATATCAAATTTGCAAAATAGAAAAGAAGAGAAATGAACTGACAATTGTGATGTAACATAGAAAAGAAGAGAAATTAAGAGGAAGATAGCAACAATAAATTTTCTTTTATATTCACAAAAGTAATTATTTCATGATATCTCTTTGATATTTTAGTTGAATTTTCCTTTTTTGGTTATAGGTACTTAATTTTTATTGGACTTTGATGTTAAAACATTTTGGTTAAAGAGTTTGGAAAATTTATTTAAGTCAAACTAATGAAAAGTGAAAAATGTGCCCTTGGAGGAAAAGTAAAATTGATATAAAAAAAGTTTGTAAATATGGATTCGTATTAGAAGGGAAAGAAAATGAAAAGAAAAAAAATGTGATTTTGTAACATATAAAATAAAATATAAGATAATTAAATTTGGTTTGTGAAGGTTGATGCGGTGTATTCAGCTTTGAGCGCGTTTGGGTTCAAGGACGTAGAGATAGTGGTGGCTGAGACTGGGTGGCCATACAAGGGCGATCCGGACGAGGTTGGCACGACCATTGAGAACGCTAGAGCTTACAATAAAAATCTTATCGCACATTTGAAGTCAATGGCCGGGACACCGTTGATGCCTGGGAAAGTTATCGAGACATACTTGTTCGCATTGTACGATGAGAATCTCAAGCCCGGGAAAGGATCTGAACGAGCCTTCGGTTTGTTCAAACCTGATCTAACCATGACTTACGATATCGGCCTCACCAAAACTGCCAACCAAGTAAGTTTTCATTACAAGATAAATGATGTGAGTTACCGTATCCGGTCGGAGTGTCGAATTTGGATTTAACCGATTCAAACCAAAATCATTATTGAAAAAATAGTTTCAAAATAGAATTGAAAAGAAGTTTTCCTGTACCAGATAACCTGTATTAAACTGAAAATAAAATAAATCGATCAAAACTATTTTTTTGAAAAATATTCTAAAGTATTTTATGAAGAAGGTCAAAAACATAGGCTTAATAAACTAAAATTGTATCAAACTAAATGGAATAGTATTCAGCATCTATTGGATTTTCTGTTTCATGTAAGAAAGAGAAAATGAAAAGAGAACAAATTGAAAACCTGTATTTTAAACTGAAAATAAAATAAACCAATCAAAACTATTTTTCTGAAAATATTTCAAGTATTTTATAAAAAAGTCAAAAACAGAGGCGTAACTAAAACTGTATCAAACCAAATGAAATAGTAATCAGTTTCTATTGTATTGGATAATATGTTTCATATTAAAAAAAAAATATGAAAAGAAAACAAATTGAAAAAACAGTTATTTGTATATGATTTATATGGTGCTAATCTAAGGTGGGGCAAGTCGAATAAAGAGATACTATGATAACTTTATATTTCGATAATTAACTAATTAAAGTAATGTATTGTTTTTGCTACATCTCTTATAGACTTCCCTGGCTCCACGGTCGCCAACGCAGCGTCTCCCACCAGCTGCAGCCCCAACGAGTCAAACCTTACCTGGTCCACCGCAGATGATCCTCCCTTCACCTACTTCTCCCTCCGACAAAAATTCCGGACAAACTGATGTTCATAATTCGACTCCGCGCTCTGCTTCTCTAGCTCACTTATGTTCTTCTCTTTCTATTTCGACGATGATGTTGTTTGTTTCTGTTATGTATGCATTGATCATATAGATATTGTGGAGTATTTTCATTCATTTTCAAGAGTTGAAGTGTGAAACATAATATTATTTGTCTCTGACTAATTTAAACTAAACAAAATGGACCATCGATACTATTATTTTCAACAGAGAACTGTTGATAAAAGCAAGACGTTCACACAACCGACTTAGGGGGTGGATTGGAACAGATGTTTTAGGAGATTTTGAAGTTTTTTAAAAATTTCCTGTTATTCAATTAAGGATTTTAGAATCTCTTCCTAAATCATGTGTTATTAAATCATGTGTTATTGAACATAAAATATATAAAAAATCATTTAAAATCACCTGAAACTTCTTTTATTCAATTAATAAGTTATAAATTCTATACTAAATCTACTGTTATTGAAAAGTAAACAAGAATTTGAGAAAAGCCTGGTGAAAAGAATTTTAATTGATTTACTATATGTTTTTAGTTAAAAAATAGTGTTGATAGAATACACAGCTCTACGATAGTATTTGGGAAGAATTTGAAAAAAAAAACATGCATTTTCTCTCTTTCTCTTTCTTCTTTTATAAACTCATATTTCCTACAAATTTCTGTTTCTCAGTTTTGATTATAAAAGAAAATATCTTCTCTTTTCTACAGTTTCGACCCATTTTTCCTGAGCCTCGAAACTGTTCTATCATTTCTGGTGATAATTCCATTTGGGCTGACATAACGCATGTCCTCTCCGTCAGCCGCCTCTGAAAAAGACATAACTCTCTCTCTCTCTCTCTCTCTCTCTCTCTCTCTCTCTCTCTCTATGTTAGTCTAATTTGTCAATTTTTCTTCTCGAAAACAGTAAAGTATGGTTATATCAATATTATGTTTGTGTATTGATTTTGATCACATGCATATAGCTTGTAAATCCATCCTTAATCTATGGTTGTAGTATAATTTGTTGCTCTCTGGTTACCTATTGATGCAAGATTGGGGAGTATGTGCGTTCTTAATCCTTGTGGTTTTTTTGTCAAATGCCGAGAAATATGTGCATTCTTAATCCTTGTGGTTTTTAGATGTAAATTAGTTTATTTGGCTTGTGAGCTCTTATAAGTGAGCATGATACAAGGAAATTATGATTGTCTATGGATGAGATTCTGTATAGTGGAAATGATCTATGAGATGTAATGTTGTATTCATGTTTGATTGACCACTGACTTTGGGTTTAAGGAACTTGGTTCTGAGAAATCAGGACATGACGCGGCTGGAAATGTCTAGCGTGAGTTCTGGAGAGAGGCAATGATGCAGGTCAGTGAAACTGAGTTCTACTTATTTATGCAGTTTAGTGTAGAGTATTTTGGAGACTTTATTTTGAACTGTCTATTACATAAAAATGGTGTTGTGCATATGGAGAAAATTATAGATAAATGGGGAAAGAGTGGTCAAGGTGATGAATGGCAAGAGAAGTGGTGGAAGCATTACGATGCTACCCGTAAATCAGAAAAATGAGCTCACAAATGGTGCAGTCTTGACCATAACACACTACTTGATGTTGGCCACACTCATGTCTGGCATGTTGTAAACTAGAGATTCAATTAAACTTCACCTAATAACTTAAGAAAAATTGAATTCAATGGAGTTATGGGAATGAGGAAAAGCCAAAGTCAAAGATGTGACAAAATTAATATTTTAGATTAAATTACCTAAATAATTCTGAAATTCATAAGAAAAACCTATCCAAATATCCTCAAATCACCAGTGATTTTTTTATTTTTGTTTTTACATTATACTTAAATCACCTAAAGATCTTCAAATCCTACTAAAATTCCACCAAATTTTAAAACCTCTAAAATCTTTTAAAACATCTAGTCCAATACACCCACCTTAGTTGAAAGGAGAAAAAAAAAAGATGTCTCAAAAGAATCTTGACTAAATAACAAAAAGGTAAGATCATTCAGAAAGGAATATGTTACTTAGAAAAAGGAAAACTCTATGTAACTTATGATTAGGAAACTTATGACATCTGTGTATAAATAGGTGATGTCAGGCTCTTTAGAAACTTAGGCATTGTAGTGTTCAAAGTTTTTAAGAAAGAAAGTGTTTGAGAAATCCTTGTAAGGAAAATGTGAGAGAAGCTGTCATGACTTGTATGGTCTTGAGAAACTTGTGAGAGATTATATTTTATTTGAGATACTTATAAGTTCTCATTTTTTAGATTTCTTGTAATTTACCTTTATAAAGATAATCTGGTGGAAATTTTGAGAAAACCCTATTTCAATAGTTATTGCATCATCTGTCCAAAGCTCTTATTTTTTCAATTGGTATCAGAGTAGGGCACCTAGCCGAGTTTACTCGAACAAAGGTGTCATCCTGTAGAAAAGATGGCAAGCTTTGGGACACTTATGGTCGTGAATCCTACACCACTGGACAAGACAACTTATGGATGGTCTAAATTAAAGTTGACAGCGGCTGTCAAGAGTATTCATGAAGATGCATGGACTTCTGTTGAAGACGGTTGGGAACCCCCAACAAAGATAAACAAAGATGGAGAAGAAGTTCCTAAACCAAAGAAAGAATGGATTAAGAAAGATAAAGAATTGTCTAACTGGAATTCTAAAGCATTGAGTGAAATTTTTAAATCTGTGGAGGTCAAACAATTTGAGCTGATTCAGAGCTGTAAATCTGCATGGGAAATTCGTCAAAAGGTGTATGAAGGAAATGAAACTGTCAAAAGAAGTCGTCTTGACATGCTTGCATCAAAATTCGAAAATCTAAGGATGCAAGAACGTGAATCAGTTGAAGAATTCAGCAGCAAGTTGTGTGCAATTGCGAATGAAACTGATGTACTTCAGAAAAAATATAAAGATAAGAAATTGGTCAAGAAACTTTTAAGATGTCTACCACCATGGTTTGCAGCACAGAAAACATGCATGAGAGTTTTGTTGAACACAGACACCCTTAAGTTTGAAGAATCAGTTGGAATGATTGAAGCATATGAGATGGAATTGGCTGCAGAAAATCCTGTGAAGGACATATGAGTTGCTCTTGCTGTTACAGAAGGAAGAAAATATAGTTACTTAGAAGAAACGGTGGAGATTAGTGAAGAGATTCATGAAAGAATTCATGGAAGATAAAGGAAGCAAGTGGTTTGTATCTAGCAGAAAATCAAATTAATCAGAAAAGAGGAACAAAAGATCTGGTCTTCAGTGCAATGAATGCAAAGGTTATGGACATTTAAAATCAGAATTTCCAACAGTTAGAAGAAGGAAAATCAAGTGTTTCAAGTGCAAATGTTTTGGTCATACTCAAATGGAATGCATAAATGATCAAAAATCTAGAAAAGAACACTCAACAATAGGTCATGAAGAAAGTGATTCTGAGGATGATCTGAGTAATTTTGTAGCGTTTATTGGTGAAGGTGATAAGCTTGGTGTTTTAAAGACTAAATCGTTATAAAGAAACAAAGAGATGAAATCAGTAATTGAGAAAGTGTATAAGACAACTGATGATGAAGGCTAAGCTGAGCTACAGCCTGAATACAGAGAAATATGTGATGCTCTGATCAAAGTTGCAAAGGAGAATGCAGCATTAATCAAAGAGAAGACGAATATCAAATCTTAGTACATAGTTTGGAGGTTGAAGTAGCTAAAGAAAAGAATAGTTTACTACAACTACAATTAGAGTTGGATGAAAAACTAAGACATCAGAATGCTGAATTCCGGAACAAAGAAGCTTGACAAGATTCTAATCATGGGAAGAACAGAAAAATCCTGCACCATTTTAAGATATCAAAGATCAAATTTTCAAGAATAAATCGTGTTTGTGAGTGGAGGAAAACTTCAAGATGAAAAACAATCTTATGGAAAAAGAAATCTTCAGAAGAAAGAATATCAACATATGGGTTGTTTTTATTGTGGAAAACATGGATATATCAAAGCTCAGTGCTACAGGTTTTGTAACAGAATAAATAGTCTTTTTGAGACAAAGGAAGTTTACTTGGAATGGATGAAAGAATCAAATCTGGATGAAGAAAACAAATTTATATGGGCAAGAGAAGAAGCTTCCACGTAGTGCAGTCTCCACATACAGCCTAACTTGCAGAAAATTTGAAGATAACTCAGAACAACTAGCTGTAGCACAAGTTAAATTTCAACTTGATGAAACACAAAAGAGCTCAAGTGTAACTAATAAAAGTGTTTTTCAGTTGGATCACCTTCAGAACATTGGAAAAGCGACAGCAAAAGAACCAGAAGTAAGAATTGATACAGGGGTTGCAAATCTTACAGAAACTGCAATAGAAAATCCAGAGTTACAGAATGAACGCAGACTAACTTTTCAACCTGCTAAAAGTAATTGTTTCAGATTCGTTCAAGAACTCAGTCATGATGGCTCAAGAATCAATAAGGTTTTGGTTAGAAAAAATGATGGAGCAATGGGCTATCAATTTTGGAGAAAACAATCTTCTTGAAATGAATGGTTGTGTTGTAACTCAGACAGAGAGAGATTGGTGATTTGTGTGTATCAGTTATGAGCTATAGTTGTGTTTTACCTTAGTTATGCTTCTAAGCAGAGGGAGATTGTCGATCTAATGAAGTGGAAAAGATTCAAGGATGATTAGGATTCAGGGGGAGTGTGAGTATGCTTGAAATCAAACTAAGTTAACAAAAGGGGAGATTGTTGATGCAGCAAAAACAAGACGTTCACAAAACCGACTTAGTTGAAAGGAGAAAATGAAAAGATGTCTTGGAAGAATCTTGAATATATAACAAAAAGGTAAGATCATTCAATAAGGAATATGTTACTTAGAAAAAGGAAAACTCTATGTAACGTAGGATTAAGAAACTTATGACATGTATGTGTATAAATAGGTGATGTTAGGCTCTTTAGAAACTTATGCATTGTAGTGCTCAAAGTTTCTAAGAGAGAAAATGTTTTGAGAGTTCCTTGTAAGGAAAATTTGAGAGAAGCTATCATGACTTGTATGGTCTTGAGAAACTTGTGAGAGATTATATTTTATTTGAGATACTTGTAAGTTCTCAATTTAGGTTTCTTATAAGTTACCTTTATAAAGATAATCTGGTAGAATTTTTGAGAGAACCTTCTTTCAATAGTTATTGCATCATCTGTTCAAAGCTCTAGTTTTTTCAAAATCATCAGTGTAAAGTAAAGCTTGGAGGCTGATGAAAAATCCAATTTACCTATTTTCAAGACTATATAAAACACGTTCTTTTAGAGACGATCATCGCTTTTAGGAAAAAAGAGGATTAATTTATTCATATGACTGTCCTTCTTTACTTTCCGGAATTGAGTTACTTAATAGGGACATGTTTTATCATTGGTGATGGACAGAACACACGAATGATAGATGCTTTAGCTCTTTGGTTGGTTTGGGTGTTTGTTTGCTAGACAATGGTGTGGAGGATCTGCCCTTGATCGGATTTGCTCTTTGGTTTTTTTTGGGAAGTATTGTTAGTTCTGGTTATCTATCTGATTTGTGGTTTTTACTTCAGTTTTATTCAACTGCAGTTTCACCAAAGCTAACTTGAGACAAAACTGAAAGAGGTAATTAAAAAAAAAAGCCTATCTAAGCTATGAGAATTATTTTCGTATTATTGTAAAAAGTATTAAATGTTCCTATGCTATTATAGGTATGGGAATTACTATTATAGGTACTAATACAAAAGCTTCCCACAGAATAACACTAAAATGATTGGTTTCTAGGTTAACATGAACCGAGAAGATTACTAATACTTCACGGAACTGAGATGGATCGATTTGGACTATCAGAAGATGTGAAAATCTTCTGGTATTTCAATCCTTAAACTAGCATTGGATGCGACGCATTAAGAAGCTAGTAAAAGAGTGTTATTTAGATGTTACGCACTAGATAACAGTTATACTTATACAGAATAAAAGAGAGAAAAAAATTCTCAAATAAAGGTTTATAAAATTCAAAAGATGGATCATAGATTCACTCGAGAGTATTTTACAAATAGAGAAAACGATCCAATGCATGACAAAATATATAAAATAGCTTAGAAAAAACAAATAAGTTTTGAAAAAAAAAATTAAATAAAATGCATGGGAAACCCTTCGTATTCTATTTGGCCCGTCTTGGTCGGGTTTTGAAATTTAGCTGGGCTAAACTTCATCATGCACGAGCAAAACAGTAGCGGAGCTCGGAAAATGTGGTTCAGATCAGGACGACTATCGGGAAATCCTTGATCCAGCAGAAGGGCAACAATATCATGAATGGTTTTTCCTTGTGATCTTGCGAGTGGCCCAAAAGGAAACTCGGTAAAATCATCTTCGGGAAAATTTGATAGTTCAGAATGGTGCGGTAAAGGGACTTAATAGGCTAACTCCAATATCTTCAAATCCATCCCGTTCCATGGTCGATCTTTCTCCAGAAATCGTCTCTTCTAGTCTTTTAGCTCGCTGAATCTGTTGATGAACCTTCATTTGCTTGGTCAGATCTTCTTCCTCAGCTTATGGCCCCATTCGAGTATCATACAAACCGGATCTTCTTCCCATGATTGTATCAAGTACCTTAATGTGAGATAAGACTGGTTTGGTATGGTTAATATGTCAAATGATGTTTGTCCTCGCTTAATTTTTGATGTAAAAAAAAGTTATTACATTTTCACTATATCTCATTTGTAGTTATTCTTCTATGATGTAATAGGTTTCAAAGCAAATTCAATAAAACAAATATTAAACAAAATAAAGCTTGATATATTGATTTAGTTGCTGAAGCTCCTTTCTTAACCAACTGCGAAATTGTTATAAGCAAATATTTCATCCATATAAAACCATAGTTGTGCTGATAATAGATAATATATAGTATTAATTAGAAATGAATATATTGGTATCAGATATGGAAAACTCGTGAGATTCAAAACTAGGATTGCAGCAACAATGGCCGGTTTTGGTGCCAACATAGTGTTGACAAAACCCTCCTTTATATCCTTTAAATTTGCAAATTTCATTGCTTGTCATATCGTTTTTACATTCTTCCGTAAGACAAGGTATGACTTGTATTCCTGTTTAGTTCATAAACAAGACACATTAACAAAAGTTAATATAAAAAAATAATCAGTTAACTCTTTTTATTAATTTTTATGTTCTAGTTCATGTTTAAGTTCTTGATTCCAATTTCGTTATTCTTTACAATAACAATACAAATTTTAATTTTTTTTTCTTTTATATGAAAATGTGAGCTATATAAAATTCTGTTGTTTAAATTTTTTTTTATATTTTATAATTTTATATGGTAACGTTTGAATAAAAGTAAATTGACATTCCATCGTAGTAGAGTGGACAAAAAAAAATTGATGTATACAAATTTTTTTTTCTCGATTAATTGAACATAAAATTACAAGATTAATATCATTCACAACCAAAATATAATTTCTTTAAAAAATGGAGAAATTAACATTCAGAAACCAAAATATCAATTCAAATTTAATTTGTAAATATTGTCTTTTTAAATGTTGACATAATATTTGAATATGTTAATAAAAATACAAAAATCATAACCAATTCTTTGTTAAAGAAATTCTCAATATTATAGACGAACAAACATAAATGTTTAGATTTAAGGAAATTTAATTGTCAAAATATATGAATTACCTGAAATGTTGTACTGAAAAATGAGAGCAAACGCCATTAACAAGAATAATAAAAGGGATGGAACTTTCTTTGTTGCCATGAATTATTATGCTAGAAAATGCAAAAAGTTATTGTTATAATATACTTCAGTCTCATTAGAAACAAAACTCTATAGAAAAAGAATATTGAAAATCATTGCTAGAAAAAATTATATATCTAATAACAACACCAATATTAAAATATTCACGAACTAGTTTAGAAATATCTGAGGGTTTTTCTAAAATGGATCTTTACATGTTTCTCAAACAAGTTGTTGTTTCTTTCAACTAAAATTTTCACATATTTTTTACGAAATCAAACATAATGATAATCCAATATACCTTTCCTCTTCTTTTTTTTTGATATTTTAATGCTTACTTGAAACAAATTATGTTAGTATAAATGTTGGTCAGCTTTATATATGTGTGCATATATACATATATATAATATATATATATATGTATATATATTGTAGTATATTCATATGATAGAATGAAATAATATTGATTGAATGTTTCATAATAGGTAACAAAATTCTAATAACAAGAGATTTTGTTTTAATCTTATTTAACTCACTTAAGTCAAAGATATAGAATTTCCACACACACAAAAAAAAGCTAGAGATGGTTTAATTTTTGACTTGAACGAAAATCTATTCCAAAAAACAATAGTTATAAATAGCAAAAAGTAGTAAAAATATTAAAGTTATTTTATTTGTGGGTCGAGCAATTTGTTTCTATTTCTTTATTATTTGGGTGAGTTGGGTAAAGAGCCTTCTTTGACCAGTTTAAAATACAAAACTAACGTCCACCGAGCCATACTTAAGTAAATAACTTTTTTTTCTCTTTTATAACTTTTATAAGAAAAATATAGCCCCATGACAATATTATTGGATTTAATTTGACGTTAATGGTGACGTTAAAGTTAACAGTGACACCTCAAAATAACCACCAAGATAATAAGAATGTAAATGTAAAAGGGAAAATTCCATAAAAATATCCCAACTAAATTTCTCTAAGCTTTTTAATACTCCAACTATTTTTTTACCCAGTAAAATACTCTACATAATTTTTTTACTTATTTTAATTCTCGACATATTCTCCGTTTGCTCAGTTTAATATCACTCGTTAACAGTGCTTAACGGTACTGTAAACGGGGTTAAAGTTTCGTTTATTTTGGGTTAACTTAACTACAGTACAGTTAAAACAAAAGATCGACCCAAACCTGAATTAACCCAATCCCCCAATCCATTCCAAAATCCCCAAATCTATGATAAACCCTAAATTTCGAGTGTATTCTGAATTCGACCAAAGAGTTTAATTTAGCTAATAATCGATTGAATAACATCGAATTCAAGCAAGATGAGGTAAGAATTCTCTTGTTCTTTCATGTTTTCTGGTTATTATGCTTTTCTCTTCTTTCGTTTTGATTTTGATTTTATCTTCTTCTTTATGTGTAGTGACGAAGATGATAAACTAAAGATTCACATTCACTATAGAGGGTCAATGTCAAGGGAAGGGAACAAGTTTTCGTATATAGGTGGTATAACTGCAGCAGATATGGTCGTAGATCCAAATTATTTAACATTCTCGATTTTTGAAGATTTCACCAAAAGTCAAGAGGTTGAGACTGATGTCGAAAAAATCTGGTATAGACTACCGAATGAAGATCTGTCTGTGGCAAGATGCATATACATGGACAAGGATAATGAGATCATGAAGATGTCTTCAGAAGCAAAAGAGTGTGGGAAGGTATTTATCTACATTGAACATAGTGTATCCCCAACAGTTGTTGAGAGTGCAAGCTTAGTCAATGAAGTTGGTCAGGTTAATGAAGAATGTTTGGATGATGGTGACAAGGCTGATGATGAAGAAGGTAGTGAGGACGAAGAGTACAGAGAGGAAGAAGAAAGTGATGGTGGAAACAGAGAGGAAGAAGAAAGTGAAGAAAGTGATGGTGGAAACAGAGAGAAAGAAGAAAGTGATGAAGAAAACCGAGAGGAAGAAGGTCTAGTGGATGCTACAGAGGCAGATGGTGGAGTGCAATCTGAGGACGAGAATGAAATTTTAGGTGAAGGAGCCAATGACTCACGGTTTGATAACTTGTTTGCACATGTTGAAGAAGTGAGTCCCATTGTTGGTGGCGAGGCTACTCAACCTAATGAAGATGCTGCAGCTGATTATGAAAGTGAGATTGAAGGTGAAAGACAGCTTCCTCCTGGTGAATATCCAGATTCTCCTGAAGATACTGATGAAGAATGGGTAAACTGGCAAGAGAAGGATGACCATGGAAGGCGGTACACAGGAAAAGGTAAAGCTGATTATGATAAGCCTCCTTACTTATGGCTGATGCAAACGTTTAACAGTGGAGAGGAGTTTAAGGATCAACTACTGAAGTATGTGTTGAAGACACAATATGATGTGAAGTTGAATAAATGGCAAGGTACTAAACACGCAGCCATATGCACACACGCAAAATGCAAGTGGCGAATATATTGCTCTGTTGAGAAACCCATAAGGAAATGGATGGTCAAAGTTTATGAGGACAAGCACAATCATTTGCCAACGGGAAGAGTTAGAATGCTTAAACAGGGAGCTATTGCAAGGCTGTTCAAAGAGGAAGCAAGACGGAGACCTGAAATAAGAAGCTCTGATATCAAGAACGAGTTGATGCACAGGTACAACATCTCAGTTTTCATATTTAAATGCAGAAAAGCCAGAAGGATTGCCTTAGATATGGTGTTAGAAACTCAGAAACAACAGTTTGCTAAGTTATGGGATTATCAGGCTGAGTTGGTGAGATCTAATGAAGGTGTTACAACAGAAATTCGGACTGTTGAAAAGAATGGAAGACAGGTCTTTGAAAGCTTCTATGTCAGCTTTGAACCAATAAGGAGAACTTGGAAGAAGTATTGTAGACCTTTAATAGGTGTTGATGGTGCTTTTTTAAAGTGGGAGTTAAAGGGAGAAATATTAGCAGCAGTTGGTAGAGATGCAGAAAATAGGATTTATCCTATAGCTTGGGCAATTGTTAGAGGTGAGAACACGGAGTCTTGGGAGTGGTTCATTAAAAAATTGCAGATTGACTTAGAATTGGGTCTTGGAGATGGATTTACCTTCATATCTGACAAACAGAAGGTATAACTTTTCACTTCTCTACCTTTATGTTACTTTCAAGATGCTTCCAATAATTGTTAGTAATGTCAATTTGACTATCCCAGGGATTAAAAGTAGCTCTTGCAACTGTTCTTCCAAACGCTGAGCATAGGAATTGTGCGAAGCATGTCTACGGTAATTGGTCAAAGAAATATCGTGATAGTGACTACAAGCCCTTTTTCTGGAATGTGGCTTACAGCAAAACGGTGGGAGAGTATGATTTGCGTATGGATGAGTTGAGTGCTTTTGACAAAGAGGCACATGATGATTTGAAGGCAACTGAACCACAGGCTTGGAGTCTCGCTTTTGCCTCTCCAAATGGTAGATCACCTAATGTTTGTAACAACTTATCAGAGAGCTTCAATAGGACTATCAAAAGAGCTAGGGAATTGCCTTTGATTAACATGCTGGAAACAATTAGGAGGCAGGCAATGATGCGTATTGCTCGTCGATTTAAGAAAGCAAAAAGGTGCATACTTCCTTTTCCGAAGAAGATTGGAGCCATACTGGAAACTAACAGAGAACATTCAAAGTATGCTTCTCTCATTTTAAGTTCGGACAACTTGTTTGAAGTTCAGTTGCACGGTTGTAACCATGAGGTTAGTCTTCGTCTGCGCCATTGTGCTTGTCGTGAGTGGGACCTGACAGGTATACCTTGTGCCCACGCTGTCCATGTTATAAATGAGAACCACCAAAAGCCAGAGAAGTAAGTTTTCTAATGAGTTTACTTTAATTGCTTTGATTTTCCTTCCCTTTTCCTTTTCTCCTTCTAACGAGTTATATTTACTTTAATTGCAGCCATGTCGACACTTATTACAAGACTGAAGTTTGGATAGAAACTTACAGGGACAACATAAAAGCAGTAAATGGAGAAAAATTTTGGACAAAAACGGGTAAAGCACCCATTGGAGTTCCAGATTTTCGAAAGATGCCAGGGAAACCTAAGAAAAAGAGGATTAAAGCAGCACATGAGTCTCCTTCCAAACCAAATAGAGTTACCCGTGATGGCAGAATAATAACGTGTGGAAATTGTAGGAAAGTAGGACACAACCGTAGCACTTGTAAAAATGCTTCGTTTGTTCCACCTCCACCTCGCAAACGTGGAAGGCCT
Organism: Sisymbrium altissimum; assembly: GCA_900406495.1. Lineage (NCBI taxonomy): Eukaryota > Viridiplantae > Streptophyta > Magnoliopsida > Brassicales > Brassicaceae > Sisymbrium > Sisymbrium altissimum. The sequence continues at coordinate 883 of OVBI01001907.1, read as the reverse complement.
CGTAAAATTACTGTAAGTATAACTCTTCATCTAAATATGTAAGTGTAGCTTTTTTCTTCTAATTTTTTAACATGTTAAACTCTTTAATATGTTAGGATGATGGAGAAAGCAACTCGCATCCACCCAGAAAACGCAAGAAAAGCCTATCACAGCCTTTAATACCGGCATCGACACCTAATCAATCCAAAACTTCAACTGCACCACCTTCATGTACTGCACCTGAACCCGCAAGGCCACAATCTCAAGCTTCCACTGCAGGACTATCATCGAGTGCACCTCTTGGACGTGGACGTGGGCGTCGTGGTCGTCCTCCTGGAAGAGGACAAGCCCGTAAGAAAGTGACAGTTCCAAGAGGTCATGGGGTGTACATGTGTCCCTTTACAGATCGGGTATTTAAATGTTTTGGTTCTAAGTCAAGAGAGATGTGAGATTACATAAGTCGTAGGGTTTCTAAGTAGTATTCTGTTTTGGTTTTGACTGAATTTGAATGTTTCGGTTTTGAATGTTGAATTTGAATATTTTGGTTTTGCAATGTTGAATTGTTGTTGCTTTCTAAACTCAAGTTATAATGCTTATTGTTACCATTACCATTTGAAGTTACTATTACCATTTGAAGCAAGACAAATAATGTATATGAATCATATTTGAAGCCACAAAATAAGACAACTAACTTTAACATTTGAAGTTACCATTACCATTACATTGTCAAGAGTTAACAATATTACCATTCATAAGCCAAAAACCAACAATATTACCCGAGACCATCCATCACCATTGGGGCCTTTCCAAATATAATTTTTACTTTAGAGCATTAACAATTACAGCAGTAGCACATACAAATCCTATCCATGAAATGATCACAAACTGTCGAACAAGCTTCTCC
>OVBI01001906.1:0-26620 GCA_900406495.1 Sisymbrium altissimum | reverse complement strand
GATTAGCCAACATATGCAAGAGCCAAAGATGTCTCACTGGAGGATGATTGACCGGATACTGAGATATCTTAGAGGAACTTCAGAACAAGGCATTTGGATGGGTTGCAATGGAAGCACTGGTTGGATACTGTGATGCTGATTGGGCTGGAGATAGAGAAGACAGAAGATCAACAACAGGCTACTGTACCTTTGTGGGNGAAGATCAACAACAGGCTACTGTACCTTTGTGGGAGGCAACCTAGTGACATGGAAGAGCAAGAAACAGAAGGTGGTAGCTTGTTCTAGTGCTGAAGCTGAATATAGAGCCATGAGGAGACTTACCACCGAATTAATGTGGTTAAAGATGCTGCTCAAAGACTTGGGAAGAGAGATCACCACACCTATCACTATGCATTGTGATAATCAAGCAGCCATTCACATTGCATCCAACTCTGTTTTCCATGAAAGAACAAAGCACATTGAGGTGGATTGCCACAAGGTTAGAGAGCAGATGCAACTTGGAGTTATCCTTCCATGCTACACCAAAAGCTCAGATCAACTTGCTGACATTTTCACCAAAGCTGCTAATCTCAAGACATGTCAGTTCATACACGAGAAGCTTGGCTTAGTTGACTTGCCTCAGCCACGCCTTGAAGACCCCAGGCTGTAAAGCTCACACTCTTTTTCCCTCATGTACAGCTTTTTCCCAAGAGGTTTTGCTTGCTGAGGTTTTTAATGAGGTGATGTATTTCGGTTCCAAGCTTTACCATTCTCTCATGGATAAAGCTTGAGGGGGAGTATTGAATGTGAATGAGAAAGCATTTGACAAAGTTCTGTCCGTACAGACGTGAGAAGCAAGCAAAGCTCTGCCTTGGGTTACACGGTTCTTAACTTGACAAAGGAAGCAGTCCGTGAGTTTTATATGGTGCCGCTTACTTTATCAACATGTGACAAAAAAAGAATAGTAACCACCTTCTAGCCGTTGTGACACAAAGAAGAAGGAAGACTCACGTGTGACCTTAAGGAGTGTGAACACGCCTAACTGTCGCTTTCAGCAATGGTTGACAATCCAGTTTGCCTCGTCCATTAACGTCCCTTTCCCTTATCTTTTTGACCGTTGTAGCTTGGTCTATATAAGTATGTGTGCATACGTTGTAAAGATTAACACTTAAGGAATAAAATGAGTTCCATCTCTTAAGCTCAATTCTTCTCTCAATTCGCTTAGTCTTTAGCTTGTCAATCTCTATACTTCCGCTTTCTAAACTTACACCGTTTTTGGTCTTTGGGATGGTTGATCAATGGTGGCCCCATTTGNGCTTAGTCTTTAGCTTGTCAATCTTTATACTTCCGCTTTCTAAACTTACAGCTGGCTGTCCTTATTTTATCCAGCCGATCGTTTTTCGTTCGAAGAATTGTGACTTTATTGGTTTTCCGGAAGAATCGCTCAAAGGGCGAAGGGATCAGCCAAACATGATGAAGAGATGTCAGTCAGCTCGGTATCACTAGCATGTCCTGATACCGAGCTGGCTGTCCTTGTTTCTTCCAGCCGATCTTCCTTTATTCGATGAATCACGACTTCATCGGTTTATCAGAAAAACACTCGGAAGACAGTATCTCATACTTTCTTCGCAAAGTTATCAACGAAATGGTTCAAAGTGAACTCTATCCGAACTCATATCTAAATATGGAAACTCTTTTTCGATAGTCAAATATTTTAATCATTAATTCTAGAAATGTGGGTTTTGACCCCAACAATAAATAATTTGACTAAGTTATTAACTGAATTTTTGGAATTGAAAGGATGATTGCACGCGGAATCTAAATAAAGAAACTAGTTTTTATTATTTATTTTTTTTAGCAAAGACACTAAATGCAGAAATTAATCAAAAAGAAAGAAATTATCCGAGTTTTGATCGGAGATGATGAATGGTGCGGTGGTCGGTGTGTTCTTGTCCGGTGGTTGGATAGATCATGAAACAGAAATGCAAGAGTATCAACATTTTTTTATAATAAGATTAAAAACAAAACGAAATGAAATAGATTGGAAAGAAAACACCTGAGGTAGGAGCTTTGGAGCTCCGATACCAGATAATGCAAACCCCAAAACGGAGGTTTGTTTTACGGTCGATGGAGACTATGGCCGGCCGTACAGCTCCTGCGGGTTAGTCCGATAGAAACGGTCGATGGGAAGTGAGGTGGTCGATCCCTATCACTCGGCTGGCCGTACGGCACTTTCCGGTTGATCAAAAGATGGTCGGTACAAGCAAAGGGTGGAAGTGATGGTCGCCACATGGTCTGATGAAAAAGGCCGTGATAAGACAATGAGAAATCCCGGATTTCTATAAGACAATGAGAAATCCCGGATTTCTCTAAGGCATGAAGTGCTTAATACTTTTCTTTTAGAAGAAAGTTCTAGTTTTTATTATCAAAGTTGTGTAAAAATTACAAGGCTCCAGTGGGACTTATATATCGTCCGTCAGGTATGCCCTTCGAGGGGACTTGAAGCAGATTACATAATTAAGTCTAAGCTATTAAAATGGTGAACATCATGCCTTACTCAACGAAAATAAAGGACTTAATCGCTAACACTTGCCTTAGAAAATAAATCAAAAGGGAAAATGGTTCAAACGTTAGTCAAGAAAATAAATCAAATGAAATTATTACCTGACTTACCATGGCGTGATGATCAGTGAAGAACGGACTGAATCTGGTCGCAATTGTGGACTTAGGCTCATGCGCATGTGATGACAAATAAGGAAAGTCCGTGTGAAGTCTGCGCGTCCTCTGGTCGGTCCACATCATGTTAATGATTTGGTCGGTCGAATCGGTGGAAAATAAGTTTGGCCCCTTGAAAATAGATTTGGTCCGATGGGAATTGTATTTGGCCCGATGGATGTGCGTATCAGACTGGTCGTGGACTGTTGGTGGGTTACCTCGAGAGTTGGGCCGATGTTGGAATCCTTTTGCCCGGTGATTTCTTCTTCTGTGGCTCGGTCGATATATGGCCCGATGTTTGGCCCAGTCTCGTCTCGATCGTTGATTCCTGTGTCACGATGATAATCTTGACCATGGTTTGAATTAGCCGCGTCTTGATGATAATTGCCCGCGTCTCGATACTTGGCTTTCACATCTCGACATTTGACACCCGCATCTCAATACTTGTCTCCCGCGTCCCGACACTTAGTACTCGCATCTCCATGTTCCTCGGTTGTGTTCCGATAGTGATCGATTACGTCCCGATGATCTTCGTCTGTGTCCCGATGGTCATTACCCGCGTGCCGATAGTCTTTGGCTGCGTGCCGATAGTCGTCAGTCGCGTCCCGATAGACTTTCATTGTGTCCCGATACTCATTTTGCTCGGTCCGGCTAGGTTTCTTGACCTTAGAAATACTCATTTGAGTTAATCTTTCAGTCAGTTCATCAACCTCATTGTCAGCGATCAAATTTGCCAGAGCCTCATTGAAGTTCTCTTGAAAGGTCCTCGCGCCTTAGCGTGTTATTGGTTTCGACCGCATAGTTGGAATGATCTTGACCGGAGCTGCTGGAATGGAATCAGTTTTGGGATTTGCATCACCGATGAATCCGAATTCTTCCGGGACAGGAGATCGAGAGGAGGCTATTTCAACCCTAATTGCGTAACTTCCATACTCTCTCGAAGTCTTATAGAAGAAGAACAAAGAGGAAGGAAAGCTCAACGATTCTTTGACGCAGGAAATGGAAAACCTCTGTAAGGAAGCTGAGTCCAGAGCAAATCCCTTTCGAGGAAGGCGTCTCGACTTTGCACCCCGGTAGGTCAAGGCTCCTTAAGGCGTGCTTTGCAACGCAACAGGGAACAAACTCCGTCAAGGCACAGAATCAACCCTACGATTCCACCCCCGATCCGACGATCTGGAAATCCAACTTTGACAAACACAGTTACTGATGACTCACGCCCTGAGGGGAATCTCTCCATCAAGGATCAACCACACGTTGATCAACATGAGGACGGAGGACACACCTCGGATCATGAGGACGACCTAAGAGAAGAAGAGCATGCTCTCTTACGAGAACATGAAGAAGAGACTCGAAGAACACAAGAGGATGATCTCTAAATGGCGATCAAAAGGAGCAAAATCGATGAGCTGCGAAAGTAACTCGATCGAACAGCCGATTAGATAAAAATGGTGAAATCTCAAGTCCATCGAGCCATGAGTGCTGCTCCAGAGATCGAACTTATTCTCGAAGAAGCTCAGAAGACACTATTCACTAACTGTATAACCCAGTCGAAACTTTCGGACCCAGAGAAGGTGAAAATCCGCCCCTCCGATGGAATACCGATCTGAAAGCCCACCTGATATCCTTTAGGATCGCAATTGGTCATGCAAGGTTCAAGAAAGAGAAGGAAGACTCATAATTCTGCCTCTTGTTCGTCGAAAATTTAAAGGGTACCGCCCTCTATTGGTTTTCGAAGCTCGTAAGGAACTCCATAGACAGCCTGGCAAAGCTTTCTCCGGCATTCCTCAAACAATACCCTATGTACATGAATGAGGAACATCCGATGCTGATCTATGGACGATCTCGCAAGGTCTAAACAAAACCCTTAAGCACTTCATGGAACGATTCAAAGCAGTCGTCTCAAGAATCGACGGACTCAGCAACAGAGCTGCACTCGAGGCGCTCAAGAGAGCGCTGTGGTATGAGTCATGTTTCTGAGAGGAGATGACACTCAATACCCCCACTGAATATCCAGGATGCTCTTCTTCGAGCCTTAGGCTTCATCAAGCTGGAGGAAGATGTAAGGGTGAACGCTCAGAAACATATAGTCAAGCTGATAACCCGAAGTACACAACCAGCTCTTACTGTTTTTACAGGCAAAAATAGGAGTTCGCACGTGAACTTCGAAGCAAAAGGTAGAACCAACAACTATCAAGTGGGAGCAGGACCATCCAAACCTCAAGGTGGACCTGGATGAAGTAAAAAACCATGGAATACTTGGAACGGCTCAACCTACATCGAGAAAGCCTTCTGCGACCACCACAAAACGCACGGCCATTCAACTCTTCATTGTCAAACGCTGGGAACGAAACTGACCGCTAAGCTCCTAGCTGGGGAGCTTGGCGACATTGTGAAGGATCTTGTGATGGAAGCTCACGAGGTAGTTGAAGAGGAAGAAACCGCTGAGGAGCAAACCGGTCAGGCTCACGTGGGACCTCACCCGGAAACTCCAAAATGTGGAAGGAGGAACGAAGAGCCAGCTAAGGCAAATAAACGCTGGAAGATCTACATGATTATGGGTGGATCCCAATACTGCCCAGATACCATCTCTTCCATCATGGCATATCAAAGACAAGAAGAGACCATCACGAAATGAGTGCAACCTACACCTCGTGAGAACTTTCAAATCACCTTCGAAGAAGAAGAAGTCATCAAAATTCAGCATCCACATAACGATCCACTCGTCATCCAACTCGTGGTAAGCAATAGCAATGTCGCTAGGGTCCCGATCGACATATGGAGTTCAGTCGATGTCACCTTCTGAGGAACTCTCCAAAGAATGGATATCGGTTTCTCTGAAAACGAGCCCATTCCAAAACCTTTGACAAGGTTACCATGACTTTGGGCAACATCCGACTTCCTGTCCAGGGAGGAGTAACCAATGTCGTTAACTTCGTAGTGGTTGACCATCCAGCCATCTATAATGTTTTCATGGGGATCCCTTGGATCAATTCAATGCGAGTTATCCCCTCAACCTACCACCTCAGCCTAAATTTCTCGACTAAGTCAGGAATAAAAACCGTTTGGGGAAAGCAAAACGAATCCCGAGTTTGCTTCCTAGCAGAACATAAACTCCGGAAACTCAAAATCAACGACGAGGTGACTCCTAAGCAAAGGAAGTCCAAAGATGCAAATGAAGCTCTTGTGAAGGAAACTCCAAAGGATCATTCCAAAAAAGAGATTCCAAAGGAAGTCTCTGAAAGGGAGACATCCCAAGCAAGACAGGAAGCTGGGACATCCAAACCTTATTCCAAAGCATCGGAAGATGCACCTGAGCAACCCCAAGATCGGGATATGGAGACTTAGTCTTCATCCACACCTCGAAAAACTGAACAAATGCCATCGTTCCGAGTCTAAATCTTAACAACTCGGAAGATGCCATCAAAAAAAAAAAAGAAAAACAACGAAAACAAACTGAACTACGAGATAGCTTAATCCCCGATCTTCGGAAAGGTTAAGATGTTCCCCCCCCCCCAAACAAAAAATGGGGGGGCAGGGGAGTGGAAGTGTATACACACTCATCGTTATTCACACTATCACAGAAAGTTTTGAGGATCCGAAAAATCAAAAAATTTAATATTTCGATACTAAAGAATCAATGAGTTCCAAACACAGAAGAAGTTTCGAATTTTGAAGAAAATTCTAACTTAAAAAGACCCGGAATTTCGGAGAAATTCCAAACTTTAACACAAGTTCCAAACTCCTAGTGATAAAAGATTTCTGAATTCTTGGTTTTGAGAAATGATCAGCTAAGTCATACTTTCGATCAGTTATCGATAAACTAGCGCTCCAAAAGCATATCGAACTACGCGTTTTCTAAATCATCGGTAATGTTCCCGATTATACAACTCCATACATCTCAATAACCTTTGAAATTAAAAGAAACTGATTTCGACAAATTCATCCTCGGCGATTGTTGGCCCCAATGGAAAAAACCCATATCCAACAAGACGCATCCCGAACTTCTATACGGAAGGAAGGTTCAGTGACGTCCGTGCACGGACAGAAAAGCGCACTATATAAATTTAATAATTCTATGTCTTACCTATTATCAACATCCAAAAGGTATATCCTGGATGATGTTCTCATGTTTATCTTTGAGAGGGACATGCCAGCAGGGAAAGACTCACGTGTCCTAACCCTCATCGTAAACTCGTCAACCCGATAAACGCCGACCATAGCACACTGGTCTCTGACATCTCAAAAACACAGTCTAGAATACCATTAGATGAGATTATAAAGTGTTTCAAGAGTCGAAAAATGGGGAAGTAAGTCGGAATTGTGCAACCTCTAGATCAGACAAACACATAGCTTAGTAAGAAAATATCTTCCGGAACGCTGACCTATCAAAAACCCAGTCGGAACGCTCCTAAGATGTTGGCACATCAACATTTGCGATGAAGCCCCAAAGCGTATTTCCATACAAAAGGCATGACATGTCTCTGCTGACGAAATACCAAACATCGCTGAAACACATCGCAACGCCTACAACGCTTCTAATCATCTCGAAATTCAAAGGAGTCACGAGTGAGTAAAAACTTCGAATTACTCTACTCTCATAGAACAGACTTATGAAATTCCAGCATGCTCCTACCTAGAACAGGCAAACATCTAAAACATGCATAAGACAGGATCATAACCAGAATGCATAAAAAAATAAGAAAATCTCGGCCAAAGCTAAAAGTCCACACAAAGGGCATACACAATAACAAAATAAAAATAAAGGCTTAAAAGCCTAAGGATTACAGAGGGGACTTCAAAAGGAATCATTAAGTCATCGAGAGACAAACACGCCGATCTCTGGATCTTCCTCATTCGATCCCGACAAGATTGAAACACCGACTTCACTTGCAGCCTTTCTTATCGAATCTTCTCCAAAGACCGGAGTGAGCGTATGTGCTTGTGGAGAAGTAACCAAGTAACTCTTCAAGGATGACATCGTCCTCTCGAAGTTAGTTTTCGTACTGGCAAGCCTGACTTATCTATCGAGATGCCCCCCATATACTTGGTGATTTTAGCCTCATCTTTGGATTCGAAAACAGCGTACAGTAGCCACGGTCTCCAAGAGGATCAGCTCCTCCCTCGCATCATCGATCTTGCTAGCCAAAATCCTTGCACTATCCCCCCCCCCCGAAGACAATATTTCTGAACAAGGGCCGAACGCTCCAACTCAGAGGCTTTGAACATTTTCCTCTTGCACTCACACCTCTCTTCCAATAGCTCCGCCTTTACGCGATTGAGCTCCTCAGCATGGGCCACTTCTCCCTCTCAAACTCATCTTTGAGACGAGTAGCCTCTTCAGCGTTCTCCTCAGCAATCCTTTGGGATTCCACAACTTGCTGCTCACATAACACGGCCTCCTTTTCGTAGTCGCCAGCCATGTCGCTCACATGAGCAAGGAACTACGAAAAAAAAAAATGTGGATCAGCCAAATTACAATGACAATGAAAAGAAAATCGACAAGTCGATCTCACCTTAAACCCTTGACGGGCAACCCTTCCGAACATACTCTTCTTCTGAAATTCGCTAGGGACGGTATCGATGCTACGACGATGGAAGGCTCTGAGAAGCTCAGCTGGAGAGAAATTTTTGCCTTCCTTGATCGAGTCAGGAACATGGAACTCAAACTCCAGGACCATACTCCCTTTCTTTCGAGGACCGGATCGGTTTGCTTGCTCTTTGCTAGACGCGGCACCTTTACCCTTTAATTCAGCAATTAGGCGTCTCAAACCATGAAATTCTGGAACAGAAAGGATCTCTCCCTCCTCGGTTTCATCTTGGGGCAGGATCGCAACGCCGCCTGCCTCGGTGAACTCTCTTTCTTGTTCCCGCATTTGCTTGGCTATTGTCCTCGACTTTCCCATTCATCTTGGAGGAACTTCGGATTGATAAAAAAATTTGAACTTGTTTCTCAAGGATCAGGAAGCGACGAATCTCCTGAGCAAGAAGTGGAAATTCCAGTTCAACTTTCCATAAGCTATCAATGCAACCTAAGGTAAGGTACTTCTTTGGGATATAAGTTTGTAGATGAGAGGAAGATTCCTTCTTGTCCCAAAGGAAGTACATTCGTGATCTTGTTAGTTATGCAGGTCTAAAGGATGCAAAATCAGCTAGGACGCCTTCGGAGGACCAATATAAGGCTCACCAACAGGGGGAGAATGCGGATGATAGTCTCTTTGATGATGCAAAGCTATACAGACACATGGTTGTAATCTTATACACATCACTATTTCTCATTTTTGCTGTGAATCAGGTGAGCCAGCATATGCAAGCTCCAGGGATGTCTCATTGGAAGATGGTGCACAAGAATCTGCAGTATCTTAAAGGGACTTCAGAGTAAGGCATATGGATGGGATGCAATGGAAGTTCAGAGATTGTTGGTTATTGTGATGCTGATTCGGCTGGAGATATGGAGGACATAAGATCAACTTATGGGTATTGCACCTTCATTGGAGGGAACTTAGTAACCTGGAAGAGTAAGAAGCAGAAGGTTGTAGCTTGTTCAACTGCTGAAGCAGAGTACCGAGCAATAAGGAGGCTAATAACCAAGTTGATGTGGCTGAAGATGCTTCTTGCTGATTCTGGGATTGAGTCTTCAACACAAATCACCATGCACTGTGATAACCAGTCTGCCATTCACATTGCACCCAACCAAGTGTTCCATGAAAGAATAAAGTATATAGAAGTAGACTGCCATAAGGTCAGAGAACGGATGGAGCTAGGAGACATTTTACCTTGCTACACTAGAATCAGATCAGTTTGCGGACATCTTCACCAAATCTACCAGCTTGAAGACCTGTGAGTTCATTTGTGAGAGATTGGAACTCATCAGTCTTCCGGCTCAAGAATCCCCTAAGTAAAGAGCTCCCTAAGTGAAGTTTTGTCCCATTTAGTTTTCTTCACTTAGGTTTTCAATGAGGTGAGTCTCCTAACTTTCCAAGATAAGTCTCCAGCTTCCTTATGACTTAGCTTAAAGGGGGGTGTTAAACCAGATGGATCATTCTCTTATCCATCTTCAGTTGCTTCCTTCACAAGGCATTCCGTACAGTTCGTACAAATCTAGTCTCCAATTACTTTACCTTGAAGCTCAAAGAAGCGAGAAGCTTACTGATGTTTAAAAGAGTTCAAGAACTATCTATTATAGCCGTTGGTGACCCAACATAAGAGTCTTATCCATCTGTTGGAAAGCAACCTTATCATTTCTCCTTTTTGCTTTTACTTTTGCTTTATGGAATCTCCTTTAGCATATCCTTCTTGTATGTTTTTCCTTTATAAACTTAGTTTTCTCATTGTAAAGTAATTAATGAAAAGAGGCGTGTCTCTTTCTCATCCATATTCTCTCTAGTTTGGAATTCTCTCTTCCTTAAACTCTCATTTTCTTTTAAACTCTCCTTAATCTCTTAATCTTAAGTTAATCCGCTGCTTATACTTAAAATCTCTCACTCCTGACTAGCAACCTGTATCTGACTCGGCCTCTGACTCGAAAATTTGTACAACTTCCATGATGGATGGGATGGCGGCTACCATTACTAGTTGGATCACGTGGACAAAGCCTCATACTGCAACAGTATTCCGAGATAAAGCAATCTCTTCTTTTGCTTTGATACTTGAAATTAGCACGTCAAACATAGCTTTTCCCCAAGGATATGTGAAGAAATCGTCGATGTTTCTAATCAGTTCGACATGGTCATTGATGATCTTTGGGAAGTGAGAGGTAGGCATGAGAATAGAAGAGGTAATTGCAAGGCAAGCGAATTTGAGTCGTGTGTCTCTCTCTTTGACAGTTTTCTTCTTAATCATCTTGATGACTCTGTCCACGGTGCACTCTTTCAACTTATCAAAGAGGTCAGGCCAGTAAGGTTTCTCATTCACTGGGTTTTTTTTCTTCTTCTTAGCAGTTTTTTTGGGTAATTTCTGACAATTAAGACCGGTGACAAGAGTAAACTTACGAATTGAAAAGCGAATGGGATTTCTGGTGAACAGTATCCATTTCTCATGTTTCTTCCGGAATTTTAGGAGCCTTACAATTAGATAACGGCCAAAACTTCAGAAAAATCTGGCAATTGAGATGTTGCAATAATGGTTCCAAATGGTGAAGACTGAAGATAGTCGATCTTCTCAGGCTCCAAAGCTTTCAAGATTGAGTCGATTTCCTTGGCCTTATGATAATAATTAAGCCTTTCCCCTTTTAGTTTGTGGCCTGTAGCGAAAATACACTCCGACAAAAGCAAAGTTTCCATATGAATGTAAAAAAATTGTAGATCTCATTAGGAGTTATGTAGAAGTACGAAGTGTATAACTTACAGTCGACTATTTACCTAAGTTTTTATCTTTCGGTGGTTGAAACCCTAATTCTTCTTCTCTTGAATGAGGATTTAGGTACTCGATATTTCTTGATTTAAGACAGGTAAACATCGCCAAAGAGGCGACTATTCAGAATCTCTTTTTTATCTCCCAACCAATCAAAGTCTATGAAAGATACGATAACTATACCTATATACATAATAGGCAGTATGGACAATATGTAACTAATCTATTTTTAAATATCTAATATTCTATATTTATCATTAAATTAGCATTTTTTACCAAATATTATTTTTACCAAAAAATCATAAATCTGTATTTTCCGTCAAAACTTTTAATTCACTTTTTCAGCCAAAACCATAAATCCACGTTTTCAGGAAAAAAAAATCACACATCCACAAATTTTTCTGCCTTGTATTATATATGGTAAGTGGTATATATTGTGTTAAAATGTGGCTTCTAAAATGATCATTGGACCTCTCGAAACCCGTAACCATACATGAGCTCATGGTCTTCTCAAACCTGGAATTTCCTTATTAGCCATGACAACCGAATGAATTCGAATAACTATTCTTCCATTTCATTACTGTTGTATAATAGACTTGGTAGAATTTTTTTTTTTTTTTTAGAGTTCACTTGGGAGAATTATGGAAATTAAACCTACTAATACTAAGTAAAGTCAAAATTCAGAGAATAGTCATAAAAAAAATTGAGAATAATCTAAAGAAAATCTTCAAGATGACATCTATTTCCATTTTAAACCTCAAATATTTTTCATTCCCATAATAAAATTTTAACTTGACTACTTTGGTGAATTAAAATATCAAAGTGGCTTCAGTGTCTAAGACACCGAAAAAAGTTAAAGGTAGGGGTATAGTATCGGTAAAAACAATTACTTATTTAAAAAAATCCAAAAACAATTCTAAAATTTTGACCAAAAAAAAAAGAAATCTAAATAAAAAAAAATCGTTTCAAATGTCATTTTATATATAAAAAACAAATACTGAAAAAAATCCAAAAAATCTTAGATTACTAAAAAATAAAATTATCAGTCTTACATTTTCATATATGACATATATGAATATTATATTTTTTTATAAAAAAAAAATGATATGATTTTACATAGGATCATAGTAGAAGAGAAGAGGTAGAAGATAAATTTTTACTTTTGATGTGGTAATATAGTGGGATTAATATCTATTGTGTGATATGTATAATAAGATACTAGTGGAAGTTCTGGATAAAGTAAGAAAAATAATATACATTACGATAAGTGTTTGGTTTAACAAATATAGTTTGATGTATGTCATTTGTATTGTTTCATGTATGAGATAAGTTTTCCCCACACATTTTTATCTTAGTTTAAGATTTTTTTCTTCTAACCAAAACAAATATACTATAATTATTTGATGTAAATTTTTTAAATATATTATACCAAATTTTTAATTTATGAATGTAATTTTTGTTATATTTTTATTTTTTTAGTGTTTTTAGCAAAACAAAGTGAACGGAGATATTTAGTGTAATGAATATCTTTTGTAAATTGTGTTGTAAATTTGTTAATTTATAATTATTAATGTTAAATTTTACTAACTTATAACTTTTGATTCTTTTTAATATTTGGTGTATTTTTTAAATTTTGTTTTAACTTTAAATATTTTTTTAATTTTTTTTTATTCTTTTGGATTTTTATAAAAGAACATAATGTATTTAGAGAAGTTACTGTTCCATTTACTATTCTATAACTTTTGTGGTATTGCAAACAAGAAAACAACTTTGGTAGTTTAATTCACTAAATTAGCCAGGCTAAGAGTTTATTGTGGAACTGAAAAAGTGCCTAGGTTTAAAGTAGAAATAGCTGCTATCTTAAAAGTTTTTTATGAGATTTTTCCCCAAAAAAATTGGCTACCATATTTGTATAATAAATGATATAGTACCCCTAATTTGGCAGAAATGCGCATGCGTTTGTAATAAGCGAGATTAGGGAAGTTTTTTAGAATATGTTATACATTTATTTTTAATTTAAAAGGGAAGTGATAAACATGTTTTGACACACCACATTTATCAATAACCCACTACTATTCCGTTCTAGTATAATATGGGCCTAATTAAATCAAACCATATGGATATGTTGAAAAATACGGTTTCTGATAGCTTACATAAGTCACACCAAGATTAGAGAGAATAAGATCTAACTATGAAAAGAGAAAGTAAAAGAAAAAAAGAAGAGTCTCAGGTTCCTCAAAGCTTAAAACAGAGCAAGATTTAAATCTAAATACTAATAGAGAGCAATTTTTAAGCTAAAGAAGAAGATTAACTTAAAAAGGAACAATCTTTAAGCTAAAGGAGCGATTAAAACTAGTCAAGGAGGAGACTTTATGACTAAAGGAGAACTCTTTGATGGATTTTCATGAGCGGAAGAATGTATTTGGACTCGCTAAGAAACTCGGTTGAGAACTCGTCATGCTGAAGGCTTGGAGCTGATTCTTTAGTAAAAAGGGCATTTGAAAGATAATCCCACGTTAATTGGCAAATTCCCAAGCTAACTTTTTTTTAGTTGTGGTGTAAAAGACTCAAGCTTTATTATCGTGCCTTTCTTAGAACCATAGGATCTCAAGGACAACTAGTTTCCTAGGCCTAGAGGTCCCACCTCTTTCAAGTGGTTCCAACAATCTCATAGAGTGGTTCTCTCTCAGAGATGCCTAAGGTCTCACCTAAGGTGATCAAGCTTAGCCAAGATTTAAGAAAAAGAAGAAGATAACTGAAGCAAGGAACCGAGTGAAACACTGTCCAAGAAACCTCATTTCTCCTCAATCCATCAAGGATATCCTAAGTTAACTACTCGCGGTCAATGAAGAGAGTCTCAAAATCCATAAGGATGAGAGACTCTTTCATGATTCAAACAAAAGAAGCTAAGAAAAGAAATGCAATAAGTAAATAAGCATAAAAAAAGAGTGCTGGAATTTCAAATAAACATTCTAAGTAACAAGGTTCGAGCTCAAAAGAGCTTTAATGGCGGAAAAATGAAATAAATAGAAACAAGTAAACAAGGAAAATTAAATAGAAGATGATAGGAATAAGGTTGTTGACGGCTGCATTAGTCGCGTGATGCTTGTGATTTTATAAAGGATACATGGAAACCCTATTGGGGCTCAAACGCTCTGCGTGATGAGCGGTTTTGGCCGGTAGTGCACTGCTTTGGAGTGGATAAGGTTGGCGGTACAGACGCGCTTCACACCGGAGAGGAACATCAGAAAGTGTCTATTGCAGCTCAGTAACAAGTCTTCGGCGTGGCAGTCAAGTCATCGGGAAAAAGCTTGATAATTTTCCGGGTGTGCGTTTTTGGGGACTTCTACATCGGGTTGTGGCCATTGTTGATGCAACCCCGTGAACGAGGTTATTTGATGGATGATGATGGAATGAAGGCTGGCCGTACGACACTTTCCTTCAAGCCGGTAGAAATGATCTGATGAATGGTAGAAGTGATTGACTCTCTCAATCAGTGAGTGAAGAAGCTATCTGAGTCACACAAACAACTTACTTCACAATTTTCTAAAGAACCTAAGTGCATCTCACACCAAAACTCTAAAGAACAAAATTCAAAGACACATTCTTTGAAAAAAAAAATCCTTTTGTATTAACTTTATGATCAAGGCGTGCTTATACAATGAGAGGGGTGTGAGCTTATATAGTACTCATGTAAAAAGATATAAAGAATTAAAAATAAAAGAGAAATTAGCATTTTAGAGATATTGTGGGGAAAATGCTGAATGAGGGGGATTTGTTGACTTTTTAAATCTTGATAGCTTGGGCAAATAATGATGATCCTTTGGAGTGTCTAGGTTCATGAAATATAGTCTCAAAACGTAGCTGCCTTCAAGAGCTGTTGGTCTGCTTTGTCTTCAAATGATTCCATGTTGAATGTTCTTGATGCTGAATAAGGAAAGTTGACTTTGAATGTGATTTGCTGATCCTATGCCTTCTGGTGGATGGTAAGTTCTTATATGACTTATTAGGAGGGTTAGATGTGTGTCCTGGTTGCCAAGTTCGCCTTTTTAAACATTTGAATCCATGAGCTTCAAAATAAAGCAACTGGAAGATCTTCTGGTTTAGAAGTTGGATAACGTTTAAACCGTAATTAATTTTGTTCTGAATCCAATTCTCCAGTCTTGTATCATGAACTGAGAATCCAAAACATTTGAATTCATTGTTTAACTCCTCCTGGTCCAGTCAGTATACTTCATTAAGTGCGTGTTGGTCTCCTTCGGGTTTACTGGAAGTCCACCGTGTTGTAAGTGGAATATCTTCTTCATGTAAAAAGATTTTGATGTGAATCCAATTTTCCGCGTGCCTATGATGGGTTAAGTTTCTAAAAAAAGTCGGTTTGTAGCTTGGTTCCTCATGGTTTGCTTGGAATGCTTTATTTTCTGGTCGGGTATCTTCATATAGCTCATTGGTGGTCTGGAGGACTATATCTCCTTGGTGTGAAATCCTTTGAGAATGATTCTTCTTCGTGGTGACCTCAAGATTAGTTGCATGTGATTTCCAAGTGGTTTTTGAATTGAACGGATTGGTGTTGACCTCCATTTGAGCTGAATTCAGCTTGCATATCTCATTAGCTCTCCTTAGCCTCATGTTTCCCACCTCCTTGGCTGGTTCCAGTTTGATACTGGTTCTGAGTTTTGCATCAATTGTGGTTGGCCGATGTGCAAACTTGGGGAGTTTTGCACTGTTGTCATCTTGTTGTGTGTGCCCGCTGTGCCCTGTCTAGCGATCCTTCTAAATCTTTTCTTCCATGATCTGAGCCTCTTCCATCTCCCATCCTTCCTTCTTCCTCAGGAATCTGAAGAACATCCAAATATGCAAGAAAATTTAAAATCCTAATTTATGCAGCGTAAGTCTAAAATATAGTATGAAGAAATGCATCGTAAAGCTATATGAAAGTGTCATTAATGCTATGTAAAATGCAAATACATCAACATCCCATATATTTAACTTTTTGTTTGTCTTCAAGGAAACTAAATTAGCCTAAAGACGAGGAATAGATGAAATGCAAGCATGCAAATGAAGTCTGAGATACTATCCAAAAGGATTTAACCTGATGTCTGTACATAGAATTTTAGAGCATGACCTAAGTTCTTACTTGCTCCAAAAAGCATTAGCCACTAATCATCACATCACCGAATGGAATCAGCCCTAAAATACTGGAAAATCAAATACTTTTTTCCTTTTTACATTCATTAAAAGAAGTAAAAAAATATGGATCACATTCAAGTTAATCAACCGGATTCATTTGGGTGAGGAAAATGCTTGAATAAGATAAAAAAAAAAAAAAAAAAAGAGCTTGAAGTGAGAGAATAAGTGTTTAAAACGGGGATCTCTCTAGAAAAGAATCTTCCTAATGCAAAATGCCATGTGTAAAAAACCAACCAACGCATACAAGGCTTTTCTTTGCTCAACCGCCTAATCAGCTTCTATCCTAGCCTAAAACCCACAATTCTGATCCTATTTTACCGTTTTACAAGGCTTTTCTTTGCCTTTTCTTCCTCACTTTCTCGTTCATCCTCTTTCTTTATTTTCTTAAGCTTCTTCTTCACATTTTGTGTCGGCTTTTGGCATTTAGACTTGGCTCTTCTCTTGCGGCGTCTTTTGATTTCACATTAAGTGATGATGGTCGGATTCAAACACTTTTTTGTCTTCTTTTTTTTTTTTGATCATCTTACTTTCTTTGAAATTGAGCCTTATTTTTATTACCTCTCTTGCTTTTCAAAACTCCCCCTGACATCTCGCTCAATAACTTGTTTCTCCTCCCTTTTCTTTACGGGATTTCAACTCTTTCAAGAATCATCATTTAAAAATTCCTTCCTAAGCTACCCAAAGATTTCTTTATCCTAAATCAGTTCAAAATGTGAACCAATATCTACACGCAAACCAATCCTTATCGGGCTAAACCCAACACGTCTTGCCTAAAAAGATTCAAAAGTGAAAATACCTCACATACTCTCGGAAAAATGTTTATGGTCTAAAAGAAAGGTATAGTTAAGGGAGTGGTGAAACTTCTTAGACTAACAAGAGTGGTATAAATGGAGAAATAGTCCAAGTGCAGAAATCCATGAGATCCAGTTTTCAAAATGAGAACATTATAATTCAAAATGCATTTTTACAGGTCAAAGTTCATTAAGGAAAAAATACAGATTAATGCGCATTCATTTAAGACTAAAATCACAAAGACAAGTTCAAACAACTGGTGGTACTGCCATATTTTTCAGCTTAACACGAAGTACACAAGACAATTAAAGGTATAGGCAATCGATTTAAAAACTTAAAGACAGCTATCTACAAGGATTTCTCTATACATGTATGATGAAAAGATGTTTATGATCCTACATGAATGCACCCTAAAATTAAAACTAACATGCTGACTGTGGCTAAATACTCTTCTTTTGTGGAAATTTAAATTTTTAAAATAAAAATTTTACAATTTTTTCTTTGTTTTTCAATACATGTAGTGAATGCCTGAATACTAAGTACATGAATGCATATATACTCTACAAACATAAATCACACAGTCTCTTGTGTTATAAAAAAAGAGGATGAGTAAACAATGCATTATGATACAAATGAAAAATTTAAAACATGCCTATGTACAAACATTATTGGGGTTTTCAGAACGTACCTGATTGAGAAGATGTGGTGTCCTCACTGGTGGAAAGGGACGTCTGGAGACAGGGGTGGGGGTTCTCGCGGCTCTCCACTTGCGGTTTAGAAGGGCAACACCATGGAAGAATGAACTCGGATGTTATGCATTGGCCACCGGGTGTTGTTCTTGCGGAATTGAGGTGGTTGAGTTCCTCCTCCTCAAACTTTTTGAGTCGGCTTCCTCCAAATCTCCTCTTTCTCACCTCTCCGCAATGATGATCCCTTGATGACACGCTTGAGTTGTTTCTTAATGTACTTTAGGCTCGTGAAAATCCGCCGCATGTTGCGGTCTTGCCACTTGTTCCATCTTTGGAGGAGATCAATACGTTTGTTTGCATTTTTTAGTGCATCCTTGAGAGCTTGGTGGGAAGTAGTCTCTCTCAGCATCGTGGATGGGGTAACCATACTTATCAGTCCTCTGTTCAGCCTCATCACTATCCTCAGCTTGCTCCCTTTCTTCAGATCCTTCAAGATTTATCTTGTGTCCTACCTCAGGCTCATTTTCCACTTCTATGTCGGCTCCATAGGAGAATAGCTGATCATTGAGGGTCGAAGTCCAGATTGGCCAGGTTCCTGACATTGGTAAGGCTGGGATTTAGTAAATAGAACAGAGCCGCCATGTTTGCCTTCAATGATAGACGGTGCTCGAACCTCTCCTAATGGCTTTCCGAGGTATTGAGTTTTTCAGAGGGCCGATATGTCGATCCCTTCAATGCCATGAGTGGCTTCCTCCATCTCAAGCTCAAGCCTTCAGAATATGGTGGTTACAATCCATCCACAGCACACCAGAGTCTTATCACTTGGAGTAAGCATCACTGCCTTGGTCTTTAGAAGTTATTTTAACAAGATTATGACCAAACCAGTCTTTCTGCCGCTTACTTTGAGTCTGTATCCATTTCTGGTAGTACGCAACAGCTCCACCATACTATCATCGATCACCTCCAACTCATTTTTGTGCATGGTTCTTGTGTCTCTTCAGTGAAAGAAGGTATAGTGATAGCCTTGTGGGCATACCTCAAGGCTGGATGTCTTATCGTGGGGTTTTGTTGACTCCAGGTTGGTATTTTTCAACACCAATTATTTTCCACAATGCATAAAACTCTTCCCTCTCAATATTAAGAGCATCCCCTATTTCTCTCCCTCGGCGAAATCCAAAGATGTCCTCAAGGTCGACAAATAACATCAAGTGGGAAATGTTCTCATATCAGAACTGTATGTAGCCATTGCCCCTCCTGCTCAGGGCTCACTTCTTCTTCTCTCAGCTCATAAATTTCACTCCAAGGTGGCTAATAACTGGAACACATCTTTATCATGAGAGGGATATGGTACCTTCTTCAAGCTCATCGTCTCAAACAAACAATCAACTTTTATATAATAATAATGTGAAAGCGCCTTAGTCTAGTGGTTTGACTAAAGTTTCGTTAATACTTCTACACCCAGAGGTCGGGGGTTCAAATCCCAAAGAGTTCGATTTATTATAATTTATGTAAACTAATGAAGAAAAAGATTGCATGAGATGTTCAAGCATGGTGCAAATAGGACTGTGTAGGTGGATCTTTATAAGGTGGTTCAGTGTAATGCAGATGGAATCGTCAGGCGTGGATTCTCATAAAGCGGTAGAATTGTTTGTTGTAGAATCGTCGATGTAAGAATTCCTCATAATTTGTAATAGAATAATAAATCAATACAATTTCAATTTTTTTTTTGTCAACTGGAATTATTATTTAAAAAAAAAGGAGACATACATGGCTGCAAGGAAACAACAACTTCCTAGAAACAAAGCTGGCAGAATAATAGGAATTTCTGGAGACTAAAGTCCAAACGAGAGAGACTTAAACCATAAACTACAAGGTAGAAACAAAGCTAATACAACAAAGCCTCAGAATTTAGAATGAATTTAGAATGAAGACAGCATACAACCAATTATTTAACCTGAAACTAAGAAAATGCAAAAACCGAACCACTTACCAAAGATGCTCTAGGCCAACCAACGATAACAGAGCCTCTTAAATAACACACACTACTCTTCAACACAAAACTCCACACCTTCATAACCCACCAAGACAAAGTCCTAAATTCTCATGGATGCGGCTGAGTCAACGGAAACGCCAAAACTATTTCACACCTACATAGAAGCATCGATAGAAAGACGAGATCCCGACCAGATAAGACAATCAGAGACAATGAGTGAGAGAACCAAAGAATGCATTACGAACTCCACAAGACGATAATGGAAAGGGCCAACCCGGAGAGGAACCACACCAAACGATCTCTACTAGCCAAAGAAGTTCGGCCACCATAATAAAAACCTGATCCGGTGAGATCCAGATCTAGAAACAGAAATCTGTAGAGAAGTTAGACCTATGACGAATGTAGAACATCAGCACTGTTGATTAAAAAGATTCGGAATCACCAGCTTTGTAACCACCTTAATCAAACAGATCTAGAAAATTAGATCACCATTGCCACAAAAACTTCTTTAAATAATAAAGATTGAGATGAATGGATAGTAGAGACACAAAACGAACTAAAAACAAGAGATTGCTCCGGTTCCAGCACCGTTATTATCCTTAGTTTAGAGTGGCTAGTGGCTTAAAGCTCAATAAATAAATGTGGGCTTTTATAAAACACTAATGACAAATATAGTAACAGTAAAACAATATGAAAGTGTTTAGAATCATTAAATCAATACAGCAATAAGAGAATAACTATCTCTCTCCTCCTAACGCGTCAGCATTTACACAAGTGACACATGTTCTTTAAAATTTGCAACGCCAAAACATCGCCTTCTGGCCTTCTCTCTTTACCGTCTTCTCTCAGTCGTCAAAAATCACAGTCTTGAAAATACATAACTATTTACTAAGAGCATTCAATCATGCTCTCCACGCCTCCATCTACCAAATACAATAACAAATTCTATGCTGATACTACCCGAAGAGCTTCTGTTCCGGATTCTTTTTCCAGCGGCAAGGATCAAAACCCTTATCTGTCTCATAAGTCGAATTCTGAATTTTACTCTCAAAAATTAATCTGAATCTGATGTCGTCTCTGTGCTAAGCTTGATTTGATTTATGTTTGCCGCTGCAGAGTCACAGACCAATATGATGCGAACCACATCTAAATGTCAGATTAGAGGTGAAGGAGCTCGTGGATAGCATCAGCGAAACTGATCTTCAAGTTCCAAGTAAATTCTTCTCTCTCTCTTCCTCTGTATTTTCCACTATGGATTTTGTATTTCTTCGCATCATATTTAGCAAACGCGCAAAGAAATTTCAAAACTACCCAATTGTTTAAAAATCATTCCAAATTTTGGGTGTGTTTGTTGTTGTAGATATTGTTTTGGTTGAAGTTGATGGAGTTTATTATGATGCTTTTCTAAACTTTTTTGGGTGATATTCTGTAAATCACAGATACGCAACGCAACAGAGGCTATAACTCACAAGTCACAATTACACCTTGCAAAATCAGTAACAGAACAAATGATATACTAAGCTATATGCTCATCTAAAGAAACCTTTTCTATAACTTGTAAATTTGGATTTTGAAATATTTCCTTACATGAAAGCTTCTTTTGATTTACATGCATCACCTTCACTAAAAAAGTTTCTGCTAGATCCATAAAACTTATTTCCGGTTGATGTATGTGTCATGAAATCCAAGCATCTGAATAGAAGTGGCTATCTTCAAGTTAATAAAACTTTGTACAGTCCCGGCGAAAATTTTGTGGATACTAATTAGTTTATTTTGGAGATTATCAAAACATGTTATGGAGAAAAAATTCCAAAGTCTAGAACCAGATTTGAGAGAAAGATTAACTCACACAAACTCAATATGTAATCTCTTTGTTATTGCTTTTAGGAAAAATAACTCAAAAACCTAAAGCTCTCTCTCTCACACACAATGAACTCTTAGTCTTGTGTTCTCTCTCACAAAACTATCTCTCTCAACTTGGTTACCACATCTCGGTAACTCTGTATATATATATATATAAGTCTGTCTTTCCTTTTCTCTCTCAAAAGACAACTTTCCTTTTCTCTTATTTCCTAAACTCATTAGGTTTGTTTGTGCTTCAAGCTTATCTCAACACAAAGTGTGTGTGTGTGTTTTCTTTTTTATCATTTGGTCCATACTGATTGATTTCTAAAATCAAGAAACTAAGAGGAGTTTGTTAGATTAGGAATTTGAGAGAATTTGAGGATTTTTATAAATCCTCCTTTATTAGATTTGATATTTGTACAAATTCATTAAAATCTTCTCATATTGGATTTAATCATTTGCACGAATTTTTTCAAATTCTATCTTATTTGAAATTTGAGATTTTATTAATAAAATATACCAGATATAAGTTGAAAGAATTTCATAGACAATTTATAGTTAAAAAATAATTAATATATATACCACCTCTTAATACTTAGAACATGTTATGGAGAAAAAATTCCAAAGTCTAGAACCAGATTTGAGAGAAAGATTAACTCACACAAACTCAATATGTAATCTCTTTGTTATTGCTTTTAGGAAAAATAACTCAAAAACCTAAAGCTCTCTCTCTCACACACAATGAACTCTTAGTCTCGTGTTCTCTCTCACAAAATTATCTCTCTCAACTTGGTTACCACATCTCGGTAACTCTGTATATATATATAAGCCTGTCTTTCCTTTTCTCTCTCAAAATACAACTTTCCTTTTCTGTTATTTTCTAAACTCATTAGGTTTACTTGTGCTTCAAGCTTATCTCAACACAAAGTGTGTGTGTGTTTTCTTTTTTATCATTTGGTCCATACTGATTGATTTCTAAAATCAAGAAATTAAGAGGAGTTTGTTAGATTAGGAATTTGAGAGAATTTGAGGATTTTTATAAATCCTCCTTTATTAGATTTGATATTTGTACAAATTCATTAAAATCTTCTCATATTGGATTTAATCATTTGCACGAATTTTTTCAAATTCTATCTTATTTGAAATTTGAGATTTTATTAATAAAATATACCAGATATAAGTTGAAAGAATTTCATAGACAATTTATAGTTAAAAAATAATTAATATAAATACCACCTCTTATGATGGTATTTGAAGTTTTTTACCTTTTTAGTTTCAATTTAAAAAAAAAAAAATCAAATCAAAACTCTTGAAATAAGAAAAATAAATATATTCATCAAAAATTAAAATTTTTAATATCTTTTTTTCATTTTTTTAGAATACAGATTTTAACAAAAAAAATATTATATAACATTTTAATAGTTTTTAAAAGTTGAACAATCTAAATTATATTCAAATTTTAATTCTTTTATATTTTATTTGTTGGGATACAAACCAAAAGCACAAGGAAGAAACTTTAATATATAAAAAGTTAGAACCAATCCACTAATTACCAATTGATTTTTAGTTGGAAACCCAAAATTAACTCAAATTCAACATGGTATAAAAGCCCAAGGTTTCTAGCCTGATGGACCTAGAAAACTAGATACGAACATACTTCAACCCGAGTAATAGGGGCCCGAGAAATGAGCTTGTTATCAGTTTGAGTAAACGATAATATTCAAGATAGAGTTATCATCTCGAGGAGGCGTGTTAAGATGTCACATTATAAATCAAGACCCAAAAAGGATTATATGGTCCTTGGTTTGAATGGAAGATTATTGGAATACAAACTAAAATCTCACATTAAAAGTTTGAATGAACAAACTTTAATTTATAAATGATTAGAGTTGATCCACTAATTAATAATTGGTTTTAGTTGGAAACACAGAATTAACTCAAAATCAACATTATTTGAACAAAAGATATAAATCAAATGATTTTTTCAGATTTTTAATCATTTTAAATTTATTGTTATTAAATCACAAGTAAATTTTATGAAATCAAATCTTAGATTTTTTAAAATCTCTTTGAATTTTTAAATCAAATCCCAAACTAAACCAAAATTTGTTAAAAAATTCAAATTCTCTCAAATTATTAATCTAATAAACCTTCATAAATAATGTTGTAGGAGCTATGATGGATTTTGTGACCTGGTGTTTAAAAGGGGCCAACGCAGATGAATGAATTTAATAGTGTGACGATTGGATATTTGGTCATAATACTGTCGAGCATGGAAAAAAAGCTAATGATTATATTTCCAACCGCCAAAGCAAATCAACTGTCGTATTGTTATATTTGTATAACACGCGTATCGGATAAACACTAATTAGTTACCGTAAATATCTGAAAAACATGAAAATCCCACTATACTTGATAGGAATCTACCAAGGGGCCGGACTCCATCCTTGCACAAGACCGGCCCAAACGCGGTAGAAAAGTCAAAAATCAAAGTGAGCTCCATCCTCGTAGACCGACCTATACATGGTAACAAGGTCGTATATGAAGCGAGCTCCATCTTCGTAGGCCGACCCGGACAGGGTAATAAGGTCAAATATAATGTGGGTCCTATCCTTGCAAAAATCGATCACTGACCGACCTCGTCAATCGCTGACCAAGTGGTCACAACATATCCTAAGTTGAGCTCCATCCTTGCAAAACTGTTCACTGATCGAACGCGTCAATCGCGGGCCAATTGGTCACAACATTCTTAAGCCGAGCTCCATCCTCGCAAAAACTGTTCACTGACCGACCACGTCAATCGCGTACCAACTACACAACATATCCTAAGCCGAGCCCCATCCTCGCAAAAACTGTTCACTCGCCAACCGTGTTAAAACACGAACCAATTGGTCATAACATTTCTGAGGCCGAGCCCCAACCTCCCATCAAAGAGTCCGAGGTTTATACTATCGTAGTTAAATTGGCACGAGGACTGATCACTCTATTCTTACTTACATACCAACGAAAACAATCTCATTTCGTTGGACTTTGCAAATGCGACACAACAAATGCACACAACATTTCCAACGAGAAATTTTTATTAAATAGCAACGGGGCTTAATACAAAACTCCAAAAGTATTTAATGCCCCCTTGGGTTCATAAACACAAATGCCCCATTAGGTTCACAAGCACAAATGCCCCATTGGGTTCAGAAACATAAAAAAAAAATATAAGGAAGAAAGGGTCAACTCTCTCTTTTTTCTTAAGTGATCGCACTCACTCCTAGTTGACCATGACACCAGCTCCAGAACTTCGCTGCATGGTCCGAACTCAGGGCGCTTCGTCTCCATGGCTCCCATCCGGCAGTATCTCGGTACTTAATCCCTCAAGTGAGTCCTCATCATCCTCGATGAAACCACGCTCACACGCCATAGGATTCAAACCAGATGGACCTTTGACAGAAACCCTTCCTATCACAAGCACTCGGCTACCTGCAGAAAGTGTTCATGGCCGGGGAAACCTCCGTGGGGGAACTGGGCATGGTCGAAACACTCTCCTGATGAGAAAGGAAAAGCTGAAAATCATTGCTAAGGATCGGCAAATTGCTAATCCTGGCTCTCAAAGTGGCCAACTCCACCTCGATCCACCTGGTTTAAGCCTCGGGAGAAAAATCGCCCGCCACAATAAAGGACATTAGTGTCTCGACGGATTGCAACTTTGCTACATCCGCGAGGAGACAAGTTCTGGTCCGATCTGTTGGGAATGTTCTGAAATCTATTGTACTTACTTTTGTTAAAGTCGTAACGTCGAGGTTCGATAATCGTACAATATTAGGTGGTTAGAATGTTTTACTAGAAACCGCTTATAATCTATAGATTGAGAAGCTATTATTAATATTATATGATCATACAGGATTACACACCTAAGTAAATTGGATCAAAATATATTTAAACTTATGGATTAATATATATAAACGTAAACGGAAGAAGTAACAATTGTTATTACATCTTGTTTGTTTGTTACGTTAACGTCAAATTGGGCTTTAGCCCATTAAGTAAACCTAATTAAATTAGGTTAGACATGTGTTAATATACATATATATATATATATATATATATATATATATATATAGGATTAAGGTAATGACGTTAATAATATATATACACTGCAATATACGGCTGCCTCTAAAAACCCTAAGTCTAAAGAATAAGCGAATTGTTCGTTTGAATTTGAGATTTGATCTCTACGGCACTAGCATCCCGTTCCGATCCAGTTTGTGTGCGTGTGGATACCGGTAGAGGCACGACGTTTGAAATGCTTCATAACTTCGATTTGTTTTACACTTTATTCCGCTGCAAAATATCAGAAAATCTTAAACCTAGATTTATTTCAGTATTTGCAAAAGCAATATGAGAACGTGGACTCACCAATTGACATGATCACTAGCTTGAAAGGAATGTTTCAGGAGTAACCACGAACTGAGAGATACCAAATTGTTAAAACTCTCATTGAATACAAGCTACCGAAAGATAGTCCAGTTAGCCCGCATGTCCTTAAGATGATGGGTTATATTGATTAACTTGGCAAAACTAGATTGTCCTATCAGTTAAGAGTTGGTAACTGACCTCATTCTACAGTCATTGCTGTCAAGCTTTGATCAGTTTGTTATGAACTACAATATGAACAACTTGACGAAAACTTTGACAAAGTTACATAGGATGCTTAAAACTGCTGAACCCAACATCAAGAAGGATGCCCCACATGTGCTTATGGTACAAAAGGGCAAAAAGTTTAAAAAATAAGGTAAGAACAAAGGAAATGAAAAGACAAGCTGGATTGTGAATCCGAGCAAGTCTGACTCTGCTCCAAAGTTCAAGTCTGGTCCTTCTGATGTTGACAAGTGCCATTATTGTAATGGTGCTGGACATTGGAAAAGAAATTGCAAAAAATACTTGGAAGATCTGAAAAAGAAGAAGACTTTCGAGACTTCATCTTCATGTATTTATGTTATAGAAGTAAATGTTACTACTTCTAATTCTACTTCTTGGGTATTGGATACCGGTTGTGGTGCTCATATTTGTACAA
>OVBI01001905.1:0-21773 GCA_900406495.1 Sisymbrium altissimum | reverse complement strand
AAGTCAAGATAACAAACCCTTGTACTCCCTAACACACATAAATCGAGCAACTAACACAACGAAACTGGGTTTATTTGCTCCAAAGAAATCCGACATTTGTTTTGCATGCTCAGCCCAAAAAGTACATACCAAACGGGTGTCACTGTATATGTTAGCTGTAAAAGTTAGTACAAAATGGCAAACCAAGACTGGTTATAAAACAGAGAACGATAACTCTGACCTTAGATCGCGAATAGACATCTCAAGTTTTGTCGAAGATTTTGCCTTTGCGGTGATATTCTCCACGCTTCCAACATTAACAACCTGACCAATAACGTCTGAAATAAAGAGTATAACTACCTAAGTTCCATACATCAATAGAGTACATATAGACTACCATCACAAAAAAAAACAGAAAATAACATGCAAAAGCTAACCGATCAAGACATCCTTATCGCATCTCCTTCCCAAGATCTCTTTAAAATCTTTGAAATATTTTTCAGGCAACGCTTTCGGAAAATCATCACATGGGTGGATACCGGTCGTTCGGTAGAAATTAATCTTAAAAGGCAGAGGACTTGTCCTATACTCCGTGGTGTAGTCCACAATCGTGAAGTTACTAAGAACAACACAATCTCCTCGAGATAACTTGTTGCGAAAGTTAGGCAGGGAGCGTTCATCAATAGAAGCATGAACCCTCGTGCCCTGCAAACACGAAAATATAAAGACAAAATAAATATATGTTTTAACACATCCTCGATCATATATAGCATAAATAAATAAAAAAAAACAAACTTGCAACAGAATCAATAAAGATAACTTCGATGAACACAAGTTTGGTATTTTTCCATGACTTCCAGAGCCTCAAAACCTTAACTTTAATCTTGTAATTATCCCGTGAAGGATCAAGATCATTGATCAAAGCCAAAGTAGCAAGTTTTCGCTTCCGGAAAGACATATCGAATGGGTAATCGTATTCCTCTTAAGCTATACTACTAAACGTATTGCTCAAGGATGGATTGATGTTCAATATTTTAAAGTATATATATATATATATATATATATATATATACATGTAGAGGGTCGTAGCTGGTCTAAAGATGCGAATATAAATATAAAAAAATCTAAAAATATCATTATCGATAGATTTTAAATATATCTTCTATGATCAGAGTATATAACAAATCTCAAAATTGTAAATTTAAATATATGGCGTATAACTAACATACTAAATTTCCATTTAGCAAACCATATATCCCATAATCTTCTAAGTAGATATCTATACGGGTTCGAGTTTCAGAAATATAACATTAACATATATCCAACCCATGTTTTCCCAATAAAAATAAGAAAAGATCAAGATATAAAAAGGAAAACACCCACAAGAATAAAATTATGTACAAACATAGTTTTTGAAGAGACCCAACGACGGATTCGGTTTTGTAACATATAGTGGACCAATATGAAACCCAATTAATATTGCTAATGGATACTCGAAAACTATTATTTTAAAAATGGATAATAGAGAAATATTATTAATAAAAAAGCTACGATTTTGGAAAATATTAGTAAACTTTTAGATATGGACATGATTTCTTTTTTTTTTGGTGAAGATATGGATATGATTTCTTATCACTACGTGTAAAGCATCCATTGGTTTTGGCGAGTTTTTCAAGATAAAATTATTTTTTTATCTTCTTTTGTTTTATATATATATTGATTCATATCATCGATATCTTTGAAGAAACCTCGGGCTCCTCTATCTCGAATCGAATGTATGGTAATATTTTATTTTGTGATTTTCTGCTTCAGTCTTTCGATTTTATTCATATCAAATCTATGATTTTTATTTTGATTCACAGAATTCAAAAACTCATGCTTTTAGAGAGTTTTATTGGAATATTGAATTCAATTAGATTTTGTATTCTTTTGATTATTTTGTTTATAATCATTGTTCTATTTATGATATTTGATTGTGAGCAAGGAAATGAATTTAGTTTATCGTTCATTTGTATTGCAGGTAGTAGTAGCAGTCAAGTCTTCTTGTAATAAGCATTGTTCGAGTGGATAGACCACAAATGCGCATGATAGTCCAAGGAGTTCTTACACTTGAAATGCTAAAGTATGGCAATGAAGATCATGGTCTATGCAGGTGCAAGGACTCCTTGGATCCTGCATATTTGAGGAGCTTTTCAGATAAAGTGAAACAAATGAGGAAGTTTGTGAGAAAAAATATGACTACTTGAGTTAGGATTTCGGAAGTTTGACTGTTATAAAAAATAATCATGGCTTTTATTTTGTTGACTTTTTTTTTATCGCGAGTAAGGTAATAACTTAGGTTTATTGTTGATTTGTATTGCAGGTTTTAGTAATAACCAAACCTTCTTGGAAGAATCGTTGTTTCGAATGGATAGACCACGAACACGCAGGATAAACCAAGGAATTCTTGCACTTGAATTGCTATGTTGATTGTTTTCATAGTAATAAATTTTTTTAGTGGTTAGATCAAAGTATGTGATAGTGTTAGATGAATGTGTTAAAACTTGCTCAAATTATTTTTGTTAACAACCAAGGATCACAAGCTGTTCTACATTTTTACAATTTAATAACTGTTAAATCGGTCATCAACAAATTAGTCAGTTTCTGTAAATTTTAAAACCTCCAAAAAATGATTAAAATAGAAATCTTTTCATTAAATAACAAGTCAATATTTATCTTCAAATTTTTTTATGTAAAGAAAAATTTTGGTTAAACAAAATAATCACCATTCCGTTGTGGAGGGAAGATGTCAACGAAAGTCCAATAATTGAAGGAATTTTTAAAGTCTAATAATTAGAAGAATTTTTTAGAATATAGCTGCTTCGACCCCGGTGCACTTAATAATAGTCACTCCAAAGGCACTTAATGGAACAAATCAACTTAAGATATGCCAACTTTAAAACAAAATGGGTGTCACATCTTCAAAACAAATCCACTAAAAATCAATATGTATCAAGTAAACCCTAAAAACCTAACTTTGTAACTGCTTAACATGGCGACGCAACTTATGAGCTTCGGCCAAAGGTGGGTCAAACAAAATTTTAGTGCAATCATAAGCAGTCATTGCTTTCCAAACACCGTTCACCTTCAGAATCCTCGCAAATCTGATCACACAGATGATAAGCTTTCTGCGACAACGCTCCAGATGATCGGAGAAGGTCTTCAGAGTAATCACCTCGCATAAGAACCGTTAAACGCATACCCCTGGAATCAATTAACAAAGCAAAAACAAATCAGTCTCGATATATAACCATGAACTATATTTTTTTGCATAAACCACTCACATTCCATCGTGTAGTTCCATATAGACATCACCCCAATTTTTGTACTTCGCAAAAGGTTCTGATTTAGAACAAAACTTTCCTATGGTAAGAATATGACCTATTAAATCTGTATCAAAATAGAAAGACATGAATATTTATATACAATATACCGAAAATATGTCAAAAAGATCACGAAATTATAGTTAGAAAAGAACATGCGATCACTAAAAGACTAAAATAACGCAACTCACCCACACAGTAGTTAGAATCGCGTAAACCACCATGAATATCACCAAAACCAACGAATGAAAAATAGTCACAAGGATTAAAACATGGTAATGCAGCAACGGCTGTCTCGGATTTTAGTATAATTTTGTAATCGTGAGAAAACTGGCATAAAATTACCCTCTACACGTTGAAGCCCAAAACCGTCCAAGGTCGACCAATCACCTTCATTAAGACCAGGTAAAAAGGTGTTGGAGACATCTTTTCTTAATATAGCATGAATTTTGTCACCCTAAATTTAATTTTAAACATGAAAACATAAAATGTTAGCATAACAAATCTGGGCAACATATACCATGGTTTTATTGTGTTTAAATATAAACCGAATATAGACACATACCTTTGTATCAACAAACACAAAATCCAGAGTTTTATCATCTACATGAAAGTGCTCAAAAATTCTAATCACCTTAACACAGATTTTTGGTTTTTGAATATCCAAGTCCAATTTGGACACGTCGTGAAAAGACATTGTGCCACGATGAGATCCAGAAACAGTTAATTGAGGTACCGTCGAACCTGGCACAATGACTAAGCCTACGATTAGAAGAGAATATGAAAAGAGGAAGAACAACTTCTGTACATATATATATATATATATATATATATAATATTACAACATATTTAGGGCAAGATGTTTGTTTTTTCCGTAAAAAATAATGAAAAGAATTTTGTGAGAGAATTTCAAAGTTACCTTAAATAGGATAAGGCAATAACTAAATATTCGAAACATAACTTTCTGGAAAACAAGATAATCCTTTAAAGATATAAATTAATAAAATTCGATAATCACCCAATAATTTATGCCAATTTAACTTATTAGAAAACAGAATAAAC
Source organism: Sisymbrium altissimum (assembly GCA_900406495.1). NCBI lineage: Eukaryota > Viridiplantae > Streptophyta > Magnoliopsida > Brassicales > Brassicaceae > Sisymbrium > Sisymbrium altissimum. The sequence continues at coordinate 17,370 of OVBI01001905.1, read as the reverse complement.
TCATCTATATAATATATCAAGAGATAAAAATTGATTGTAACATATAATTTTGTATTAGTAGAAAATCTTCGGTATAACCAATATGTAATCCATGAGTGTAGATAAATCAATCAATCAAAAATCACCAAAACCTAGTATTGGGATAATACACGACACCAAAGAATTCAAGGAATATCCCAATCTCTCTTGACCAAAAACAAGGATCACACATCTCACGATCTCTCGACCATCCTCGTACCAATAGTGCCAACCATTATAAGTGGTGCAGCTGCATCTGTATAGAGAGTGAAGAATCAAACTGTTAAACTCAGTGTTCTTATCAATCATTGCACCTAAACGAAAAGGCCATCCCCATCCATTGTCTACGATTAGCCTACTTATCGAACGGTTAGTCTCACGTGAGAATTGATATATGCAAGATCCATCATCCCAAAATATCTTACGTAACATCGTATAAGTGTACAAACCAATCGTAGACCATGTATCCGCGGACAATTTGATCCTAGCCAAACCCTCATCGGGTTTATCAAAAAGAAAATAATCCTGTGAATCCTTCATATAAATTGCGTATGGATTTTCATATTCATAACACTTTTTCATAAATATCTCGCTGTGATTCCAATGACAATGAGAAAGACTGAAAAGATTGGCTGATCCATATATAGAAGGACACTGAAACTTCTCTCAGCAGTTTGCACGTCATCTTCAAGCTAAAAAGATCCCTGATAGAACTTTTGCACACATAGCGGACGATGAGCTCCCGCAGATCCACTGGCAATGAAAAAACCTTGACTCTTCCATAGACGCTGTCGGAGTAGATAATTAAGATACAAAGAAAAATTCCAAAACTTTATTGGTTTATATACTACAAATTATGCAAAGATGTGCTAATCCCGCCTTTTTTATTATCATTTGCCTTTTTCAGCCCCCAAAATATCCTATAATTTTAAAGGATGCAGATATACACCATGCGATGTAGATTCTCTTCAGATCTCAGCCATTTCAATTTCTTAATATCTACATCCATACTAAACATTTTATAATACATGTATCCCTCGAAACTTACACGGGTTCTTATGATTCAAACAAATAAACAAAAAAAAAAGAGAGAAGATAAAGAGGTTCATTTAAACTTCGGATAACGGTTCAATCATAATCACCAATATCTTAAGAATCCCAAATCTACATTCTCAGATCGGTTATTGTTTTTTCAGAACCTTACATCATGGGTTTTCATATCAATCTTAAACTTATCACGACGTCCGTTCAACAGAATACCATATTATAAATTTCTGAAACTGAAAACCATTTAAATAAAAAATAGTGTGTAACACAAAATTCTCAAATTAGAATTACATCAAATATAATAAATAAATAAATAAACAAAAACTTAAACTGATTCATATTGCTTTTGCAACGAACACCAAGAACCAATCCCGAATCCAGAAAGTCTTAAAAACCTGCTCTCTTCGTACCAGCAGTGCTACTAAATCTCCCAACTGGAAGATTATAGACAAATTAAAAAAAACACACACAATGTAAACTTAATATCGCTATATTAGTCTGTCATGAAAATACGACAACACTTCATAAGAACGGGGGAACCCACCTGTCAAGAAACTCTTCGACCTTGGGTGTAGATGGATTCACCAAAAACAGCGTTGGAAAGGTTTCAGAAATCTTTATTTTAGCTGGTCGGTAAAAAACATTAACATATTACTCTATCACAAAATTAAGATAAGAGGATAATAAAAATGAGTAAATTACCAGCATAATACTCGATGATTTCCCATCTAATGATACAAACAACAATAGCACGGTTGCTTCTTTTCCAAGACATATAAAATCGTCTAGCCATTGCCTCCGAAAATTCGCAAGCCAGACAAACACCACTACACAAAAAAAAAGGATTGCTAGACGTTAAAAATCTTGATCAAAAATGAAAACGATATAATATGCTCTAAAAACAAACATACTTAGCATCTCTAAAACCGAAATATTAATTTATTATGAATACTATTTCTGCTCGAAGCAACCCAGGAGTCGTATCCATGTACGTCAATCACCTCCCCCAATCAAATCTAACACCATTTTAAAAGAAACGTTAGAATGCCACAAAATTTTAAAGATTTAAAGCACCAAAATGATAGTGTTAAAAACATAGCAACCAAAAAGTCAACGCAATGGACACGATCCAAGATGGACCTAAAAGGAACAAACTCAAAAAAACTTCTGTCACACTTCCAAACACTCTTCTCGAAGATCGTCTCGGAAAGAAAGATGATCATATGGGGATGATAAGTAGCCCGGACACACCCGAGCTGATCAACAACCAAAAACCCGGCAATATGGACCCAAGTATCAACAACCAAACGCGAACGTTGATCATGGCACATTTAATCTTTTATAGAAGATTGGACTTTGGTGCCCTATATAAAGACACATTTATTTGTTAAAAAAAAGAAGTGTGAGAAAAAATACTAATTAACCACTATAGCAAGTAGGAACACACACAAAATAACCATAAATACGAACCTCTTCATCAGATAATATAAGCTCTAGAGACTGTTTTTTCGATGTAGTGACATGCGTTCAAACCCGAAGTATCTTAACAAAATTACGGCAGCCAACCCTACCGGGTTCTAAACGTGAAACATGAATGATTCTATCACTTGTAACCGTAGGCACGGAAAGCTTTTTCTCGGAAATAACATCTTTGTATTCTTATCGTCGTCACAAATGCAACGATGATAATCGTCTTTGTCAATAGAATAGATATCATCCTCAGTGTCTTCATCATAGCCAGCGTTTTTTCCATTGCCATCATGTTCGATACAATCAAATGAGACTACACCGCCATCAAGCTCTACACTGTCATCTGAGCCAAGCTCTTTTCTGTCATCATCATTGGACTCTTCACTGTCATGATCATCGGACTCTTGGCTGTCATCACCGCTGGGATCTGTGCTGTCATCATCATCGGGATCTTCACTGTCATCATCTTCAGACTCTTCGTTGTCACTATCACTTGTATCACACTATGATCCATCATATCCATCAGAAGAACCATCATCCATCGGACTAAAATCTTTATCACTTGTGTCGGACCCAACATCAGATTCACTCTCCATTTCATAGTCAGATCCATCCTCATCAACAGCTTTGGTGTTCTGATCAATGTCCAATGCATCTACATCCGAGTCAATATACTCTTTTGATCCATGATTAGCACCGAAGTAGCTGGAACGAAACCAGTAACCACCTTCACCGTAAACCATCGAAGTTATAAACGATGGGTAACATGTGACGGATAAAAAAAGAACAATAATAATCGTGGAACCCCAGGAAAAAAGGAAACAAACCTGGACAGATCGGGTGAGCTGCTTGCACATACCAAGCTTTCCTCTGGAAATCCCATGTGAAAAAAATAGGAAATCGACAGCCGTATGAACATCTGCTAAGCACACGCAAAACAATGGGTATATTGAGAAGCAAAATTACCTATACAATAATATTCAATATTAACAGCAAAATGTGCAACTATTTGTAATATTACCTTTTAATGACAGCATACCACGGTTAAGCATAGCTATCTTGAAGACCGAAAGCTTACCTAAATCTATAGCATGCAACATTCAAATAACTACAATACAATACGCAAAAAGAAGAAAGGAAAAAAAAAAACTAAAACCAACATGGATAACTTAGGACGATGAACAGACCAGGTATCATCCAAAAGATCTAAAGTAAACCGACATGGGAAACCTAAGAATAACTTAAGCGATACCAATCCAAGCACTTAGAACACTAACTTATGGTTTATCTTTTTTTTTTTTGAAAAGAAAGAGGAAAATATCACGCATTTTTTTGTTTGACGTCCTCGTGAAAAATAGAAAGAGGCCCGTAGCTCCTATTTGATGGGTTGTATGGATCCAAGAAAGTTTGTTCCACATTGCTTGCAGCCTCAGGTAATAGGTCTGCAACCGAACCCAAAGGCTCACCTAACCAATCTACACAATCCAATATTATTTTAATACGTAAACACGAAAGTGAACCAAAAAAAACTATGAGATTATAAACTTAAATAGAATAATTTACCTAAAGATGATGAACTTGGTTCCCATGTGACGATAACCTTCGATGGATTTAGAGCACCAAATTCGGACGAACACATACTTAGAACAGTTTCCAAACTTGAGAACATATTTATCGCGGGAAGAAGAGCAAAAGAAAACTGAAGAAGTATGGGGCAGCTTATTCTATTTAGGGTTAAAAAATAACAGTATTTATATATGATGTGAAGTACGTCTTCCATAAATATCATATAAATATAAGATCTCCATATATTTACCATCACTTTTTGATCAATAATTTAACATTTTTAGACTAAACACTAATCTAGGAAAAAGAATTACAAAAACTCATCTTATCAAAATATAACAATTGATTTTTCCTTTTTCTCTGAAATTAAGACGATAATCTTATATGTTTCATTCTGAATTTTTTTATATATTATTTATACAGATAAGACATATCTCTATTAATATGGATAGTTTAACAATTTTAATATATGCAAGTTAATATAAAATATAACTTATACTACTAAATCATATCTATTATTGCATTCGTTCTTTATTTTAATTTTAACCCACACGATTACATGGAAAAAATATTCAGAAAAGGTATTCAGAAAAAATACTATTAAAGATTATTTATCCATGAATATCAAAAAAATACTATTAAAGATTATTTATCCATAAATACACACAAAATCTTCGAATATATATCAAACTTTCCAGCAAAGTAATTTACCATTTTTGTCTAAAAGATAAGTATACCTTTTCATAACGCAAATATGTATAATTTTTTTTATTTTTATGTTGATCATATACATACAAATTTTAATTTTAATGAATATTAAGTTAATATAAATCAAATGTAAAATTGTACAAACTATAAGATTAACAGTACATGAATAATTTAATTAAGATAATTACAAAGAAAATATAAATTAACAAAATTAAAATTAAAATAAAAACTTGCGCGTATGCGCCGGTACTCACCTATGTGCGGGTACTCACCTATTATATTTAAAAAATTACAAAATAATATAATGTAGACCGCTTAAAAAAAAATAATTAAGGACTCAAAACAGTTCAGTTACTAGGAGTCTATGATAATCGTAAGATATTCTAGATTAATCTCACAAATAGGTCCATCATTCTTTAAATGAACCGAACATAATAAAAAGTTAATACCCATAAATATAAAATGAATAAATTAAATTATTAAAAAAATATTATTAAAATAAAAAATGATTATATAACAAACTAAAACACAAAAAATATAGAAATGATTAAATCATTTAGATGATTAACTTATTAAGAAAATAGCATCTGGTTAAACCATAAATGGAGATATGTTGTGAGTACTTTAAAATTATTACAAAACAAAGAAAATTCAATTGAAAGGAAGATCACTACAAAAAAAAAATCAAAATAAACCAAAATTAAAATAAATCAATAGAAAACACAAAAAACATTAAAAATTTTTAAAACCAAAAAAATTATTATAAATATAAAAAATAACACATTAAACATATCTAGAAAATAAAAACATAATAGAACAAACTACACCAGAATTATCCGGCGTGTAACGCGGACTTTCACCTAATATCATATAATAATGTTAGGATAATATTCTCGTATTATTGCATCATGATCGGAGTTCTTCAACCTGACGATGAAGCTCCGAGACGACTAGGTTGTGATCGGAGTGGGAAGAAGGATCGTGGAGAAACACGGGATTGGATCAGGTTTAATATTGGTTTTTATTGGTTTGGTTAATACTGGGTTGATATACAATAAATCGATTTTAATTATGGTTTATGCTTAAATTAGTTTCGAAATTTATAATTGTGGGAAAAGGAGTTTTGAAATTTTTGGTGATAGAGAAATTGATCTTTAACTTTCATAAGATGTGGATCTGGGATTAGGTTTAAACTTGATGTAGAATCAATGCTATATAAAAGTTTGTAGGGGAAAAATAGATAGTCAGCCTTATAGTCTGCGTAGATAACTTCACTTCTACGTGACAACTGATAACACCCCTTCGACCATGTATGTAAAACCGTTACAAGCTTACCCAGATCTGTCTATATCTCTGTTGACCAAAGCGACCATCTGTTCATCTTAAACATCTATTCCCCCATATCCTGTTGTTGATCACGGACATCTAGCCATCTACACTAGTTCCCTAACATGGCCTTAGGCATATAAACTATAGTATTGATTAATAATTGTTTGTTTTTTCCGTTAAAATAAACAAAGCAAAGACAAATATCTTGAAGGGAAAAGAAGGAAAACAATTAATTCTAACAAAATAGAAATTTTAATAAGTTTAGGGTTTCCGGAAGACTCTGCCGGCGATAAGAGCGGCGTCCATGACAACGGAGATAACATCAATGACTTCATTGGCGTCGCATTTGTTACCACTGAACGTTGGTTGCCTCATATTGCTGAAATTATTCATGCAATTTATGAACTTCTGACTACACTCTTGGCTTAGATAATCATCTACACATTAAATATAACATATGGTAAGTCAAAATTGTATAAGAAAGAATAAATTAAAAGTGGGACTAGAGAAACAGAGAGATTGAATGTGGTTAATTACTATTCTTGGATTGGACACAAGCGTCATGCTTCATGCAACATGCATCAAGACCATCACAAGGTCTCTCTCCAGGACATCCACTGTACAATAATCCACAGTACTTCCCATACCTCAAAAGTGGAGGAACTGTTCGATTTTACACATTAACTGTTTTCTTTATATACACAAAAATGATATATATGTTCATTTTATGATTAGCTTAGAGATTGTTTACCTGAACAGAACTCCGATTCACATTTCCGGCTACATTCTTTGCTCTGCCAAAAACAATTCAAAGCAAGCGGTGATCAATCAGTATAAACCGAATGTAAACCAAAACGGTTACCAAATACCGATTCCCGGTTTGTATAAGAGGTTGTTAGTAGTACATTAAAATAAAGGAAGAAACAAATTATATGAAGAAAAAATATGATCTGTTACATAGGGGCTTGTATAATACATAGCGAGTTTTGAACTAATCATAATTACACAAACAGAGGTGTAGTAGAATATGAAAGAAAGAATGGTCTAACCAAAGAAATGGTGGGATGTGTGAGCTGTACACCGACGTTAAGTGCAGAGACGGAGACAAAGAAGAAGAAGAAAAGGAAAGAAGAAAGTATGATCGGAGCCGCCATTGTTGAAAAAATAAATATCACTGGAAAAGCTCGGAAAGTTAGAAGAATATATCTTTTGGTTTTGGTGGAAAATAAAATGAGAAAGTAGGAAGGTAGAAGATGAAGAGTCTGTGACTGTCTTTGTCTTCTTATGTCTCGTGACTCATGTTTGTGATGGCCAATTTTTAAGATTTTCCATATTTACCCCTCTCCCTCACCCTTTCGTCTTCTTTAGTCCTTACTCATTTCATTACAATTATTTAAATTTCCCTCAAGACATAATTATATCCAAACTACCATACTATACAGCTCATCATCATTAATATCATATTATTAAATACTAAGAGAAAGCTTTGATCAAACAAAATTTGCTTAACCGACTTGAGCGGTAGGTGATGTCCAATCAATGCAACGGTATCGAATTATTAGTGCTTTCCTATTCCAACCTTCTATCACTAAATCCGTAATAGTACTACATAATATGGGCTTGTGGACAATAAAGTCCTATTGAAAACATATTATAATACTAGATTAGGACCTGTGTGTTGCATAGGTTTTTAATTGAAGTTATTATTTATGATTTTTTTAAAAAATTTTGATTTAAAAAAAAAAATTTAGACTTTCTTGTGAAATTTGAATCTATTTGATCCAAATTCAATCTTCATATATTATATGAATAGGTAAGTCTACTTACATATTCCTGATATCTAACTTGAATTTTTAATTTTTTTGACATTCGATCGTATCTAATCTAAGTATGAGCAAATAATAAGGTGGTGATGAAAAACTCACTTGTAAGATAAAGAAACAGTAATGAAAACAAAATAGACGCGAGCATGAGTCTGGGCTCAAATGGTCTCATTGATCGATTGGCTTCAGCTAAGAGATAGGTTCATTTTTTCTAATTGAAAATATTATTCTTTGGAAAATAACATATTAGTTTTTTTTATAGTATTTTCTCTCTCAGCATATCATATATTGTTGAAAATTTCTGGATATACAATATTTTATAGAATATTACTATCGCTATATTTTGTGTCTACGTTAAGAATCTGAAGTCCTGCGATGTATAATTTTCTGTGTGAAAAGATTGGACTTGGCAAATATAAACCAACTTTGTTTAAGCTCTGACCTTAACTCTTATTGATAGTCATTGCATAGCAAATTCGTTTAGGAAATTGAGCGGTTTTTTAGTTTGAAATGCCATTTTGCATCTGTTAGTATGAGACTTATTTTAAGAATAAGAACCTGTTTTCCCACATGAGTCCCAATTAGTATTTCTACTTCAATAATCCTTTTGCGTAGGCAAGTAATTAGTAACCACCAAGAAGAGCTGTTTTCCCGCCAAAGGGTTTGCTTGCTGCATCTGGATCTTGCATGGAGAGTATATCTCGAAGAGTCCTATCAAGAGCCTCAAACGCAAATCGACGGCACATAGGTGCTTCATCCCAAATGATGAGTTCTGTTTTTCAAGTAAATCTGAAAGCATGGTACCACGGTTAATGTTATACATGCTGTCTTGATGAAGTTCTATTGGAATTTTGAAACGCGAATGTGCAGTTCTGCCATTGGGTAAAAGTATAGCTGTTATTCCAAATGATGTCAATGGTAGTACAATTCTTCTTTGTGATCTTAACCTAGAGATGATTGTCTTATACACGTATGTTTTTCCTGTTCCTCCTGGTCCATTGAGGAAAAACAATTTCCATTTCTTACAGTTAATCGAGTCAATAACACCTTCATACAGTTTTTTCTGCTCCCCATTTAATGTTTATATCAACTTGGTATGCTCTTCTTCTTGTTCAAGCATGTGTTATTTAATTTAAACATAATATCTAAGATAAAAAATAGATTTTTAAAATAAATAAGAGAATGAGAAAATATACATGATATTTTGTAAGCTTGTATTATTGTGTTTATGAAAGATTATGAAAGAGTACATACTTTTATATATAGGTGATTGTTTTTAATTTTTTTTGGAGTTTATGATTTCTTAAAAAGGTAAATTACTTTTTTTATTATTTTAATCATTTTTTTATAATTTACTTTTTAAAAAAGGTAAATTACTTTTTTTGTTTACTTTAATCCTTTTTGTTTATAATTATTTTTTTAAAAAAGGTAAATTACTTTTTCGATTACTTCTTTTTATTATTTTTCTTTTTTTTTTACTTTAATCCTTTTTTATTTATAATTGATTTTTTAAAAAAGTTTTTTTCTATAATTGTCTTTTTTTTAAAAAGAAAATTACTTTTTTTATTACTAATTCTATTTTGTTTATAATTTCCTTTTATGATTTTTCTTTTTAAAGTTAGTAATTTTATATTTTGACACATGTCAAGATCTTAGATAATCAAATTGTCACTTGTCACAATCATGTTAATTACTAACTTTGAAGATTCAACTTTATATAATAAGATATTTTTGTTTTTGTTTTCTGGTTAATAATATATTACGCAGGATAAAATTTATTTTTGTATTTTTATTCATAATTTGGTTTAAAAACAGTTGTTTTATTTTTACATACAGAAAATTTTTTCGTATAAGAATGTTTTATAATATTCAATAATCACGACAAATAAGATTCATATTTTAAGTGAACTGGTTTATTAATATATTAAGTGAACTGGTTTATTAATCCATATTATTACACAGAGTTAGATTCTTATATAGAATTCTATTGTTTTATTATTTTGAATTCAGTAATTGTACATATATATGTTTATTAATAACTAGATAAGGACTCGCCTCATAGGCGGACAAAAATTAGAAATTAATATTAAAAATTATGTTAAATTATGAAAAACGATTTCCTTATAATCTATAGTTAAAAATCCGAGAAACCCATAAGAAATTAAATATGCTGAAAGTAAAGTTGCTAAATGAAGAAAAAGTTTTAAATTTGATTTTAAATATTATGATACCAAATAAAACTAATATATAATTTATGAATAAATAAAAAATTTAATGAATTCATTGAAAAAAATTAGATGTCTAAATTTTACAGTTAAAAATATATACATAAAAAGATTGTTTTTCTAAATTTTTTATTAAATTATATTCTCTTAAAATCTTTATTATAATTCCTTTTATAATAAAATTTGTAAATCTTTTAGTTTGAGATTTAAAATTACTGTTAAATTTTTTATATTTATTAGGCAAAAATAGACTTTCCTTTCCTTTTAAAGATTAAGGTAGGAAAATAAATTTTATATAATATGTAGAAAAATAATAATTTTTTTTTGAAGATTATGATTTCATTTCTTTATCTATATATATATATATATATATATATATATATATGTATATATATAAATGATTACTTTTACGGCACATGTCAAAAAATATAATGATTTGATTGGTATTTATCATGGTTTTGTAATAATTAGCTTGATTCATTGCTTCTATGATGATATTTTTCTGAAAAATATTAAAATTATTCGAATTAGAAGTGAGAATAGAAAATTAAGAAATATATATATAAATATGTTAAACAAATAAGTTCAACTTATTTAATGTTATATAAATATGGATGCGAGGAACAATATAGATGCAACCTACTATAAAACAAAAACGTGTTTAATTAAAGAAAATTTGATATTAATTTAAATTCAATTGATTAAGTTTTACTAAATCTTTTATATAATAAGAGGAAACAACTATATTGACTTTTCCGAAATATAGTAACATGATCAAAATCAGGATTCAGATAAATCTTAGTTCAAATTGAAAAGAAAATTGAATTTTAAAAATTAAATTAACTTTTTCCAATTTAAAGCAATTTATAAAACGAAATTAGTAAATGAAATTTCTGAAAGTAAAAATAGAAAATTTAATTAATTTTATTCCAATTAAAATCAATTCATAAAACAAAAATTAGAAAAAGAAAATTCCCGAAAACTTAAAAAAAAAGGAAATTTAATTTTTCCAATTTAAATCAATTAGAAAAGTGAATTAGTTTATAAAAGGATAATTGTTTTCCAATATATATCAATGGAGAAAACAAAAAATAGATAAGCATTTTCAGAAAACTAAAAATAGAAAAAGAAATTAATTTTATTCTAATTTAAATCAGTAGAAAAAATGAAAAAATAGAAAACCAAATGTCAGAAAACTGAAAACAGAAAAAAAGATTAACATTAGGAAAAAAACATAACCTTTAATGAAAAAACAACATAAAAATAAAAAAGTTCCGATTTAGATAACTGTATTATAACAAATATACCTTTCTAACAATAATGTTCGAGTTATTCTTTGAAGAGTTGGTGTAGTCTTGCTGCAAACATTAGTTGTTGCCATATTTTAAAGAAAAATATGATAATTTTAATATTTATTATATAATAAAATATATAATTTTAATATAGAATAAAAATATACTCTATAAGTTGTCTGCAACATCACCTTGCTATGTCGAAAGAATTGATGCATTAACGTAAAAATACAATTGATGCACTAACGTAAAGATATTAAATAAATATAGATGCATTAATATAAGTAAAAAACAGACATAATATTTAAAATCAATAAAAGAATGAGAAAATCAGATATTTGGTATTTATGGAAGAATAGGAATGACAAAGTTTTCAAAAACAAGGACGTATTTCTTCCGAGATTCTCAATCATGCGGAATCGAAAGGTCGGTTATGGGAGGAAGCACAATCAACGGACACTAGGAACAATATGCAACATCCTGTTACACAGATTACTACTGAGATTTATGAGGGATGGTGGTGTTTTGTGGACGGTTCTTGGAAAGAATCAGATATTTTCTCGGGCCAATGTTGGTATTGTAGTAAAGAGTGGATATCGGAAAAAAGAATGGGTTCTCGTAATAACAGAACTAGTTTTTCACCGTTACATGCAGAGTTTGAAGCGTTACTCTGGGCAATGGAATGTATGAAAGATCTTCAGCACTTCCAAATAATTTTTGCTACAGATTGCTCCGACTTGGTGAAGATATTATCTAACCCTGAGGATTGGCCGGCTTTCACAACGCACCTAGAGGAGTTTCATATATGGAAGGCATTTTTCAACCCATTTTCCATTAAGCTTATCCCACGTGCAAATAATTTTAAGGCGGACAAGTTAGCGCGCAGTGTTAGAACTCTCCTGATAGAAGCTTTTCATGCTGACACGGTTCCACCGACTTGGTTAAAGGAATCTCTTTAAGTCTTTTTTCTATTATATTTACTATATTATTTTGTTATAAAAAAAAGTATGAGAAAATATACCTCATATTTTTTAAGGTTGTGTTATTATATTTGATGAAAGATTATGAGAGAATAGGTACCTTTATATAGAGGTGTTTGTTTCCAATTTTTTTTTGTTTATGATTTATTAAAAAAAGTAAATTAATTTTTTGATTATTTTAATCATTTTTGTTTTATAGTTTACTTTTAAAAAAGGTAATGTATATTTTTGATTATTTTAATCCTTTTTATAATTTACTTTAAAAAATGATAATTTACTTTTTCATTACTATTTTAATATCTTTTGTTTATAATTTTTCTATGACGTTTTTTTTTAAATTTGTAATTTTATAATTTTACTTTTTTTTTTCAAATTTTTTCTTTTTTGTTAATAATTTTAAGTTTCCAACAAATAAATATATTTTGACACATGTGTACATCATAAATATCAAATTGTCACTTGTTACTATCTTCATAATTATTAAATTTGAGGGATCCAACTTTATACTTTATATAATAAGATCATTTAAAATTGACAAATATCCACACCAAATAGTAATTTCTTGCTTCAATTCTCAAATTAGTAACTGCAAAATTATAGTAAGGAAATTGAAAATAAGCAAAATAAAATAAGAGTTATTCCACAAATTTAAATAAGGAAATGACATCAATCTGTAAATATAAGATATACATACCAGTTACGATCGATAACATTTCTACAAAAATAGAAGGTTCTTGCTTGAACACGGGAATGAATGGATCACCTACAAAATCAAATTAAGTAAAATGAAAATTAACATAATAAAATAAGAGGTATTATTGACTAAAAAGGTTGAAACTTCCCACGTTAAATGGCCTATTATCTATATTTTACTATTATTAATTGAAAGATACATTTTTAAAAATATTTTTAAAAATTCTTTTATTTACAATAATGCCACTACTTTTATCTGGTAACAGATTTTATAATAATAATAGGTGAGAGTCCGCGTAACGCGCGGATTTGTTTTGAAATTTGTTTTTTTAGTTATTTTATAATAATATTTTTCTAAAATTACTTTTTATTTATATTTGATTTTTAATTTAAAATTAAGTTATTAATATTTAGTTTATCTTTAAATTTACTGTATATTTAATAATATTCATTCAGATAAAAATTTATTTGTTTATTATCAACATAAGAAAATATATATACATTTGTACATATTTACCTTATCTTTTTTATACTGTGTTATTTAATTATTTTTGTTTTTAATAACATATTTATTCGATCATGCATGAAAAGTTTACAAATGTTTACATTTCTTAATTTTCAGTTATATTTATTTTTGACATATCTGAACAATATAGTTTTAATGGATTCTTTACCGTAGTTAAATGTTATATAATTTATTTTGTTATTTTTCTAATTAATATGGTATACAAACTATACTATATGTTAAATTTTAATAAACATGAATGAAGAAAAATATATAGTCCGTTTGGTTTTTTCAATCCAGTTTGTTTTATAAATTTATTTTAAGAACTGCTCACTTTTTATAATTAGATTTAATTTAAATTAATATGTATACTAATTTTCCAAAATTATTCTGTTTCTTTTGGCATTCCTGATTTTTGATTTTAGTGATGTTGAATATAAAAGGATTCAGCAATACTTAATTTGGAAATAAAGAATCAAATTGGCAGGTTAACATTTGATTAAATGTAATGGGTAAACCCTTTATTTTATTTTCCATTTCATATAAATTGAATGTGTTAATATAAAAGTTTTATTTGTACCATGCCCAGTGAAATAGTTTTGAGTTAGTTGTTAATAAACTATATAGCGTATAATTAAAATTAATAGTTTAAAAGTTTTAAAGATACTGCTTGTCTTTAAAGACTGATTAAAAGTTGCAGATAAATGGGGAATACATTTGCGAAGCCGAGTAGGTAAATTTAACCAGCAATGGAAGAAAAGCCAAACCCATTAGAGAATAATGGTGTGGTTGGATTTAATTAGACGTGTCATTTGATTGTCATAAATGTGTAGACTGCATACACATTATCCATAACACCCAAGTTGACAAAGACATTTGAAATGATGCCTACAAAATAACCCTGAAGTGAATGATACAAATTTTTGAACAGACTTAAGAGATTAACGAATTTAGAAAATATGAAATCTAAATTAATACAACACTATTTTCTAGTGCGTTTAATCAGTTGTAAATATTACATGAGGTTTAAAGAGCATCTTTCAGGTTTCTGATATGAGTTCTGCATCCTTTGTGGCTCCGGTGTAAACGTCACTTTATTCGATTTCTTCTTCCACAACTAAGAAACTTTCTTAAGCTCTTCCATCTCCCTCAATTGCAGGTTTGTCCTCCTCTGCGTGAGTCGACTTCCTACTCCCATGTCTCGCACTGTAAACTGGATATAGCCTTTGTGCTTAGAAGGATGCAACTTTGGTAGATGAAACCACAATGACATTCTCAGCAAGAAAATCATCTTTCAGTCTTAAAATAATATTAGACTTTGCTAACATAATAACGACAACTGTAGATAATGTAGAAGGAGTTTTAAGTTGAGTAACAAATGCCAGGTTTCAATAAATCAGATTGATCAATTCCTGAATTGCGTACTAAACTTTCTAAAATCTTACAATAATCATTCGAAAGAATTGACTTAGAAGTTATAAGTTCCTTATGAAAAGGTAATTTGTGAGAATGAAAAGAGAACATGTAAACATAATCCTTTCTCAGAATAATGAATAATGAATCATCGTTGCCACAAAGTTGATGCTGCCGTTGACGGAAAAAAAAATACAAACTTTTACAAATAAGGTCACACCGAAGAATCTATAAAGAACCAACAATCCTTAACTGAAACGAAGAATGACATACGATTTTAATGGACCTGTCACATTTTCTCATTCCAAATAAACTAAAACCAGACATAATCTAAGCCATAGTATTTATATATGGACCTCACGTATGAAAATTCAGAGTGACGTCCCAAAAATCTAAATCAACCTATGTTTATCTACCTTGAGCTGCGAAATCAATATCAAACTTAAAAAAAAGCTAGAAACATACAACTGCCTTAACAAGTGTTACAAATGTATTACCTTGTGTTGTGTTTTTTGGCACATAAAAAGAATGCAGCCGCAGTAAATACAGGTCTAGTGAAATCAGCATTTGCCCGTCTTGATACCGGCAGTGATGCAAGAAACTGCTCCTCTTAGACCTGAAAAATAGAGACAAAAATAAAACTAATATCAACCATTTGGATTTAAACGCATATAACTAATAATTTAGCCTAACCCGAAAACATAAACAGCAAGTTGAGTCAGCCAGTTTAACAAACACATAGTAGACAATAACAATAATGGATCGTATGCTGATAATTTTTTTTGCACAGTTATAATTATACTAACTCAGCCAAATTGAGTCCTCAATTCTTTTAGATTGAGCTTAATCATGAAAAGAATGCCCAAAATAAAAAAAATCATCAATCAAGACAACTCCACAAAAACAGTTATCAACATCACTTATAAAAAGAACAATCGAAAATGAAAAACTCACTTGAGACCAACACCATCTTAAAGGGTATTGAATGATCTAGAACAAGCCCTTTCCGACATAACGCTTAGCTAAATAGCTGCTTGTCTGTCGAAGATAACTTGGAGTCGACAATAAAATCACAATTCGATACTAATAAGAATACATATTACAAATCATTCAGTAAATGTTTATATAATTCACAGATACAAAATTAATAAGTCTACTTACTTAGATGCACCATCTCCATACATTAACAACTTTACAGATCTCGACCTGCGAATCAGCAGCACAAAAACTTCATAAGTTCAAATTAAGTGAGACGAAAATGATTAGGGGGTGTTAGAGTTTAGATAAAAAAAGTTATCTTACAAAACCGATGATGGAGGAATCAAACTGGACGTCACATAAACGGGAAGCAATAAGGGAAGATTTGTACGTGAAAAATCTTAGAAGATTCATATTTTGTAAGACAAAAAGTTGATAATTTTCCATAGTGTCGAAAAAGCGCCTAGTCAACAAACAGAGACTCGACAACAGAAGAACCATTGAACGCCACAACTAAATCTCCAGCACTACAGATTTCCTTCTTCTTTGCGACTTGGACCGCGAATCTAATCTTCTCCTCCCTCGATTTCAAATCTCCCGTCGCCATCACAGGAATGACCCGACGGTAAACCAAACCACGATTCGCCACACGACCCTCTGTTTCAGGTCACTCCTGGTCAACCACCGAAAGAATCGGAACGCTCGGCCTGTACTTGGCCACAAGCTCCGCCCTGTGTCCACCCTTGGTGACGACGACTATGGCCTAACGCTTTTCGACACTAAGGAAGATTCATAACT
The DNA here is from genome assembly GCA_900406495.1 of Sisymbrium altissimum. NCBI lineage: Eukaryota > Viridiplantae > Streptophyta > Magnoliopsida > Brassicales > Brassicaceae > Sisymbrium > Sisymbrium altissimum. Next base: position 525 of record OVBI01001905.1, on the reverse strand, counting down.
CATAACATATGAGAGAGACACGTGATTCACCTTAACTGACACGAAAATTCTCCCCGCATTCATCTAAACAAGAAGAAATAGAAATCCAAAAGTCTTATACTCTAAACTGAAAGGAGATTGTAGATTTATTATGAATATTAACAAAAATCAAACTAAATGGGAGAAATATTACCAGAAATTAAGCCAGGAAAATGGATGATCATCAAGAGGCGATTGCTTTTCCATATGTTGGGGTTGGAAATCGGAAGATAAATTGGCTAAACGGATAAGGAGGCTTTCCGGTAGGGATCGCCAAAAGACCAAACGCCGAAGACGATATGACGCAGAGACGAAAAAAGGCAAAAAAGCGACGTAGTTTCATATTTCAAGGACACGTGTCTCTCACACACAGCACCAGGTGCTGACGTGTCATTCAACTTGAAAAAGTTGAGCATTTTTTATATATACTAGATGAGAATCCGCGCAACGCGCGGAATAATTATGTATTTTTTTTTCTTCGCTTTTCTAATTATTTTTTATTGTTAA
>OVBI01001904.1:0-26639 GCA_900406495.1 Sisymbrium altissimum | reverse complement strand
TCATTTCGAAATTAATTCCAAGGGGCTTTCACTGATCTATGATGAGAGGATGAAGATTGATAATTGTTTAAGGATTTAAACCAGACTAGCTGGATAATTGAATCGAACGAAGTCGAAGAAAAAACCCTAAAAAGGGGAAAAAGAATCCATTTAAAACTTAACATCTAATTAATGAGTCTCTCGGAAATATCTAAAAAATTCTATAAAAACATTTCTTCTCTCATTTTCTATTCTATTTCTTTTTTTTTTACTGTTATTTTTTACATATTTTCCTTGAAACTTAACAGATGAAGATGTCCCTATTGTACGTGTATATATATGAAGAAAATACCGAAGGCTAGGAGATAATTAAATATAAATTGGTTTAACATTTAGACCAAAAATAAATGGATAAAGGTGGAAATAGCAATCGGGAGTGGCTGGGGGTATCATGACGATACATCATCTAGACCATCAACATCAATTACAATTCTTCTAAAAGACAGGAAGAAAGAAAGAGAAGAAGAGTCTTGTTCAGAAAAAGCAGCATCTGATTCCCTACATGTCGGTTTCCATCTCAACTTTTTTTCATCTCATTTTAGTTTGTGCTGATCTCAGAAAGAAGAAACTTTAAATAATATAATCTCTGTCTCTCTCGATTCTTGCTTTCATGTTTTTCACGCATCTCAATAGCGCAGAATAATGACACAGGCCAAAACTTGTGTTTCCTTTTGCTTTTCTCCATGCATTAAATTTCGTTTTTACCCTCTACAATCTCCCTTATTCCCCCCACATTGCCACCTTCGTCCTTGTTGAAAGTGGTCACACTCATTAGTCTTTTTAATTTACTATTCAACAGGACCACCTCGTGATTGTCATTCATTTGAGATTGATAAATTATTATTCAATTATACAAAGCAGATCTTCGTCAGTTGTGAGATTTTATATTATGATCAACAACTTGATGATTACTGCTAAAGCTGCCTATGCTATTAATTTGAGATCAATTCTATACAGTTCCAAGATAGATACTGGACAAAAAGCCAAAATGAGATGTGAATAGTCTATTTTATTACATACTAGTAATTAATCTGCATTATATGTGGAGTTATATTAAAATATAGAATTAAATATTATTTTATTTTATACCAGTTTATTGCATTTTATTTCTGATATAAATTTTCGTTTTTTATGAACATATTTTTCTATGAGACAATTTCTGATCTCTTTTTGAAAATAAAACATAATCAAATCAACATTTTATTTTTAAAATTTCATTTTATACAAGATTACATTTATTTTTATATGGTATATAATTTTGTTCATAATTTCATTTTCAAATAAAATAAGTTAAGATAAAAATGAAAAATTACCAGATTTCATTTGGAACAATTTATATACTATAACTATAGAAATTTTTAAATCTCATTCAAAATATATAATTAAATTAAACTTAAATATATATTAACTACATAAATTATTTGTCGAAAGTCTATTTAAGCATTATATAGTATACTGAGTTATTGTCTAATATGCAAAAACGTAAAATTCTAAAAACACCAAATATAATCAGCACTATACTATATTTCTCTAAATTATGATATATATCAGGGATAATAAGCAAAATAATTTATTTAAGATTTAAAATTTGAAAAATATATTGATTATTTTTTATTTTTAAATTACACTTATTTATATGTAATAAGATCTTTATACCTATATTTTAGTAAATAAATTTTGAAAATTGAAAAAATAATATTCTAAATTATTTATTGGAGATACAAATGTATATAAACTAATATACTAAAATTTATAATTGAATGACATTTGAAATATTTTAAATTTATCTCTAATAGAAATCTATAAAAGCCTAATTTATAAACTAAAACACCAAAACTAATTAACTAAAACACCCTAAACCAATCCTAATTACCCTAACTATAGTTACGTATCACTTAACTTAGAGAACGGAGAAGCATTCTATCGCTAACAATGATTCCAGTTTTACTAATCTTATACTCTCTCTATTATATATTAAATAATTTTTAAGGTTTATGCATATAAATTAAAAAAATAATTAATTTTCTATTTTTTCAACTGTACAAAGAAAATCAACTAATAAAAAATAGACTGTAGAATATAAATGATCATATATATAAACAGATTAATAAATTTTATATTAAAAACTGAAAAAATGAAATAAAATAAAATAAAATTTTTACTTTAAAACACCATTTAAAGTGAAACAGAAGAAATAGTAATAAATAAACTTTGTATTTTATTTATAATTGATTTTTTAAAAAAATAAATAACTCTTTTGATCAATTATGAAATTTTCAAAGATTATATTTAAATAAAACTTAACCAAAAATCAAAATATATTTTCTTATCCTTAAATGCAGAAAATATAATAATAAAGGATTGTAGTAGTAAAAAAAATATAAATAGTCAGAAGTTGTAAAATCTAAACATAAAAATTCTTAAGCTATTAAATTCTAAGTTCAGATATTTCACAATTCAGAATAAAATATATAAATACTAATTATATATTTTTATTTGTATAATATTTTTTTTTTTAAAATTAATTTTATTGAATTTTTAATCAGATTACCTTAGCTATTTCATTTATAAAAAGATGTGTAGTTTTCAAAAATATTAAAAGATAGGTGTAATTAAAGTACAATGAAATTTAATATAAAAAAAATATTTGTTTTTAGATTTTTTGTTAATGTTTTATCTACTTAATTAAAGTACAATGACATTTAATATAAAAAAAAAAACCAATCCATGACCAGGTTTAAAACAAAAGGAGGTCCATAACGGATGGGCTTAATCATTGGGGATATGAATTGAATAGTATGGCCCAATGAAAGAGAGAGAGACAGTGAGACAGAAACAGAACAGTGTTTTTATTGATCACGGCAGAGCAGAGCTGCTTATTCGTGGCTGATCACATAACAGCGGCAATCTCGTATATTAGCGGGCACAAAAACATTTCAACAGCAGACACGAAGCAAAGATGGAGTTCGAGAAGATCAAGGTGGCCAATCCCGTTGTTGAAATGGATGGTAAGTGTGGGAAAATTCAATTGACTGATTGCGATTATGGCTTTTTGAAAGGTTCTAGATTTTGGTGGTTTCTGTTCCGGGATTGATTGTGTGTTTCACGCAGGAGACGAAATGACTCGAGTTATCTGGAAATTCATTAAAGACAAGGTTAAAGCTTAAACCTTTTTACCCTTAGCCTCAAAATCATCCTTGTTCTGTAATTGAACCTCTGGGTCCGTTATATTATTCCACAGCTTATTTTCCCCTTCCTGGAGTTGGATATCAAATACTTTGATCTCGGACTGCCTAACCGCGATGCTACTGATGATAAGGTTACTACAGAGAGTGCTGAAGCTACTTTAAAGTATGTCTTTTTGCTTTTCTCTCAAGGCTTCATTCATCTTTTTAACTTCACCTCCCTACTCGAAGAGTCTCCTGTTATTATTCATCCTCTCTTTCTGCTGCTCTACTATCTCTAGTTTTGAAATTCTTCCTGTGTCCAAGCTCCCCTTCAAACTTAGTCATTGCTGTGATTTGATAGTGTCAGTCAGCCTTATGCCGGATCCTTATGGTTTTAGCTTGGCATCAAGTTTGAAAGCCTTTCCCACTTTATAGCNTTTTTTTTTTTTTTTTTTTTTTTTTTTTTTTCTGTTCTCCTCTTATTGTTGTGTTTTGTCTTTTCATGTCAAGGTATAACGTGGCAATCAAGTGTGCGACGATTACTCCAGGTATGTCTTGGCAGTTGGCATCATTGGACATGTGCAGAGTGTACTTATTTTGACGTACTAACCACAGTTTACTTTCGAAAATCATTGTTCAACAACAGATGAAGCTCGTGTTAAGGAGTTTGGTTTGAAGACCATGTGGAGGAGTCCTAACGGAACTATAAGGAACATTTTAAACGGTCAGTTTATTCTCCTAAAACTGGGGCAATTCCCTCTCGTCACTCTTCCAACCTGGAATATCATTGTCATTTTGCAGGCACGGTTTTCAGGGAACCTATCATTTGCAGAAACATCCCTCGCATTGTATCAGGTTTGTCAACATCTGCAGTTTTGTAAGAGTTAGCCATTTGCTGTGCTTGTAACTTGTAGAGGCAAAACAAATTCCTTCACTTTCCTTTCTTCAGGTTGGACGAAACCAATCTGTATTGGAAGGCATGCTTTTGGTGATCAGTATAGAGCTACTGATATGATTATTAAGGAACCAGGAAAACTGAAACTGATTTTCGGTAAATCTCCTCTCCTGTTATTTGATATAGTAACTGAAAGCATGAAAGGGTGAAAACTTACCTCTATAGTTAGAGGTAAACCTGAGCACTAGTCTATTCCATTCGTTCCCTACGTTGGGTACTGCTGCCTCATTTAGAATGCACTGTTAGAGAAGCTATATGTGGAGCGAATAAGCACACTTCATTCTTCAGTACAGTCGATTAGCAACTAACACGACTTATCGTTTACGGATTATCATTGGAAGTTCGGGATCATTATCCACGAATTTACTTACATGTGAAAGTTTATAGGCCTTTCTATTGCTTTTTTCTTTTTCTTTTCATTCACTTTTACATGGCATATCTTATGTTTGCAGAGCCCAGTGGATCTTCCCGGAAGACAGAATTTGAAGTCTTCAATTTCACTGGTGCTGGAGGCGTTGCTTTGGCCATGTATAACACCGATGAGGTAGATGTTACTAAAAGAGTGCTTAATATTTTTCCTCCTCCCCTCTTTTACGTCACTTACAGAGGATATAGTTGATATGATGGCCTTTTTTGTTACGGAACAGTCTATCCGTGCATTTGCTGAGTCCTCGATGTACACAGCTTACCAGAAAAAATGGCCACTTTACCTCTCCACAAAAAACACCATCCTCAAAACATATGACGGAAGGTGTGCATTAGCTGGCCTCTATTCTTCTTGTTAGAGTTTCTCTGAAATTAATTTGGGACATTACGTTTTTGAATTGTTTCAAGATTCAAGGATATATTCCAAGAAGTTTATGAAACTAACTGGAGATCCAAGTTTGAAGCTGCTGGGATATGGTGAGATGTGCATGTGATTAGCTACATTCTCTTCCAGTACACCAGGAAAACATTGTTTACAAAGTTAATGAATTCCAGGTATGAGCATCGTCTGATAGATGATATGGTGGCTTATGCCATGAAAAGTGAGGGGGGTTACGTTTGGGCATGCAAAAATTACGATGGAGATGTGCAGAGCGATTTCTTAGCCCAAGGTTTTCTTTCCCTTCAATTTGAGATCTTTCTAGAGACTGAAACCTCAATCTTTGTGCTATTTTCTTAGAAAATGCATTGTTGGTCTTGGATCATGCTTCTTTAACATGTGATTAGAATGGGGACAGAAACTCCAATCTTATTCCTCCTTATGAAACAAAGTTTCTGCTGTCCGCTGCAGGATATGGATCTCTGGGGCTGATGACGTCGGTGTTGGTATGAAATGACACGGGACTCGGCCAATATTTGGTCTTTGTCTTGTTAACATGTTTCCCATAGATCTTTCTATAATCTGAATGAATTTTTGGGCGGAAATTGTAGGTTTGTCCTGATGGAAAGACCATTGAAGCAGAGGCAGCTCATGGCACAGTTACGCGCCACTACAGAGTCCACCAAAAAGGTGGTGAAACAAGCACTAACAGCATAGCCTCCATCTTTGCTTGGTCCAGAGGCCTTGCCCACAGGTAGCGAATTTTGCGGTTTGTTTAAATATTAATCTCACCTTAGGGAATGCTTGTTGCTATTCCTGAAGGAAATTGGAAGTGACTGCAAAAAAAATTGATTTTGTGTATAGCAAGATTTCCATTATTTGTGGCATTATAATGGATCGGTTTAAGACATACCACAGAGGATCCATACATTCGCCTGGTTAATTTCATTGTAAAAAGATGTGTCATACGTGATCTTACCAGGGCGAAGCTAGACAACAATGCGGCACTGTTGAACTTTACTGAGAAACTAGAAGCGGCTTGTATGGGCACGGTGGAGTCTGGAAAAATGACCAAGGATCTCGCTCTTTTGATCCACGGACCCAAGTAAGAGTTGAACCACCATAAAAGATGAGAGTATGTGTGTAAAGATTGGGTAGATAATTGTGTGTACGTTGTAATTTGGACAGGGTTGGGAGGGATGCTTATGTGAATACAGAAGAGTTCATAGATGCGGTGGCATGGGAGCTAAGAAGGAGATTGTTAGGCAGCTCCAAGTTGTGAGGAGAAGATGTGTATATCTGAAAAGCAAAACCTTTCCAGTTTCCATCTAATAACATTCATCATATATGTGTAGACAATAATGGCAAATGTGTTTGTTGGATGGGTAATAATTTGTCCCCGAACTAAATGGCTCAGAGGCTTCTCATGTTATCCTTGGGTTGAATTTCTCTGCATCTGTTGTAATGGCTACTTTGTAATTCGTTCATTAGCTTGAACTTGTTATCTCGCACCCTCTCTCTATATATAATATATAAGGGGTGGATGGGTGTGGTGAAGAAATAAAGGGCGGAGATTAAAGCCTTGTGTTGCCTCTTGCTGTGTGGGTTGGTTAATATTGTTTGTTTTTGTGGCTACTAACGAGTAAGGACCCTGCAGTTGGAGAAATGAAGTTTGCCTATTAGTTTATGCGCAGAGAGAGTAGGATCGAACTATGTGGTGGGTCTAACAAGAAGAAGAAGAAGCAAAGAGATGATTTTGATAACAGCTCCCGTTTTCACCACTCGTTCTCACCTTCTCCCCCGCCATTCTTTCCCCTCCGATCGTTCTTCTTCCCCTCTTCGGCACGAACCAACAATTCATCGGAGCAAAATTTCTCGTTTCAGAAGCGTCTCGGCTGCCTCCTCCTCCCCCTCTTCTCTGTTGCCGCAACCGCCTCCCCGTCCGGATAAGGCGTCGGAGTTGAGGGCTCTTGGGAAACGATTCTGGAAAGTGGCGGCCCCTTTTTGGTTTTCCGAGGATAAAGACCAGGCCAGGCTGCGTCTCGCCGCCGTCTTCGCCCTAACTCTCGCCACCACCGGCATCAGCGTCGGCTTCAATTTCCTCGGCCGTGATTTCTACAATGCTCTCGCCAGTACGATTTTCTTCTACTCTGCTTTCCACTTTTATCGTGCTACTCTGCTCTCTCCTAAGGTAATGTTTCATTTCTTTCTTGATAAAAGACAAAGACCAAGAGCAGTTCACCAAGCAGTTGCTCTATTACCTCTGTGGTTTCGCCGGCGGAATTCCGGTGAGCTCAAGTGAAATGTAATGAAAGAAACACTTTTTAAGAATAAACAAAAAACGGAGCGCCGACATGATGATATGTTCCCTGGACAATTTTGCAGTTCTTTGTGCTAAGAGATTATGCAAAAGAGACTCTATCACTGAGATGGAGATCATGGATGACCAAATACTACCTACAGCGCTATTTGAAAGATCAAACCTTCTACAAGATCCAGTCCCAGTCTATGATTGACAATCCAGATCAGCGCATTGTTGACGACCTAAGTTCCTTCACTTCAACGGCCTTGTCTTTCTCTCTCACGCTTTTCAGCGCCACCATTGACCTCATCTCTTTTAGCAACATCCTCTTCACCATTTATCCTCCTCTCTTTCTCGTTCTCTTGCTCTACTCCTTTGGCGGAACTGCCATCAGTGTCTTTCTGGGCAAGGTATACTTCTTCTTTCTGGGCTAATTGTTGATACAGATTGACAAGATCTGCATGCACTTGAGCTGACCCGGACACATATCATCTCCTCGCTAAACTTGAAAATCCGCTTGTGCGGATTGCCAAACGAAACAAGCTGTTTCTCCATTGTGTCATTAAGCAGTGTTTTCCTCTTAGACTTCTTCGTATCATTCATTTACATATATCTTGAAATAATTATTTTTATAATCCCACACAAGTTCTCTAGTAGTCGCAATCATTTTGAGCTTACAAGATCACTTTCATTTTCAGATTATGACTCTCTCTCTCTCTCTTTGTTGTTGTTGCTGTTACCCTTGATCATATTCCCAGTCGCCTGCTGCAGTATTAGCTATTTCTTTTGAGTTCCATATGACATTTATTTCCCTCGTGCGTTCAGGGACTAGTGAATCTCAACTTTCTGCAAGAGAAGAAAGAGGCTGACTTTCGTTACAGCCTTGTACGCGTGAGGGAGAATGCTGAATCAATTGCTTTCTACGGAGGCGAACAGAATGAAATGCAGCTTCTGCTTCAGCGTTTCAGAAGCGCTTTTGATAATTTAACTGTAAAGTTACTTTTGCCTCTGTTATTCTCACAACTCTCTTATCCCTAGCTTTCTCAATGAGTTCGTTCACTCTTTCACCTGCAGGAATTGCTGATAGCATCTAGAAACTTAGAGTTCTTCACTGATGGATACCGCTACCTCATTCAGATTCTTCCAGCTGCTGTTGTTGCCCCAATGTTTTTCTCCGGGAAAATTGAGTTTGGTGTCATTAACCAGTCAGTGTCAGCATTTAATCATATCCTAGGAGACTTCTCGCTCGTTGTTTATCAGTTTCAAGCTATCAGCGCCTTTTCCGCTGTCATTGACCGACTAGGTAGACTAATTATGCATTCTGCACTCTCTTATAATGTTTTACACTACTTGTTGCATAAAGATGACCTCAGATGGATATACAACACGTGTGGCACAAAAATGCACGTCACTATAATTGGCCAGATGAAAAGATGAGACAATTGTTCTCTGTTCTGCTGAGTCTTCATCAATGACTTACGTACAACCTAATCACAAAGATCTGTTAGTTTGCGATCAACTGTTACGGCTAAATGAAAAATTGCATTTGTTGTAGGTTGGGATTGTCCTTTTACGCATCTAACTATATCAAGACTTCTTACAACTCAGGTGAATTTGATGATCTTTTGGATAACAACATCTCCAGAGATCCCTCTCACGCCATGGATGAGATTGAGCTGACGTATCAGAGTGCGGGTAGACCTTCTTTGCTAGATTCCAATGGTTCAATCCAGTCTCGACAGAAGCAAAAGCTTCTGGAGATCAAGGAGCTCACTCTTCAGACACCAACAAATGGAACCACATTAGTTCACAACTTAATTGCAGATATATATGACAAGGATCATCTACTGGTTAGTTCACTTTGACTATTTCTGTTTCAAGCATGTGGACTGGTAGATGCTGAGTTAGGTATAAATGGCATTTAACAGATAATGGGTCCTAGTGGGAGTGGTAAAACTTCGCTCCTAAGAGCAATGGCTGGTCTTTGGAGGTCAGGGAAAGGAAAAATTACGTTCTACCTCAATTCTCAAGATGATTTTACACAGGAGAAATATGAGAGTCAGGAAAATTTAGTGAAAAGAAGTTCGGGAGACGTATTGTTCCTTCCACAAAGGCCTTATATGGTTCTAGGAACTCTGCGTCAGCAATTGCTTTATCCTGCTTGGAGTACTACTACGGAGGCAACACCTGGCGGCAGTAAAATAGAAGGTACCTATTTCAAAATTGTGACTTGTAACACCACTTATTTCACCGCTTGCATCTAAGTTTCAGTTATTTTTAACCCAGAAAATAAAATAATTGGCTCAAAGATAAATTGGAAACCATAAGAAAATGCATTGATTTTATCAGGTTCCCCGCCTCCCATCATCGGTAAGTGTAATAAGCCAACAACAGATGATCTGATGCGGACTCTAGAGAATGTTCGTCTTGGACATATAGTGGATCGCTTTGGTGGTCTCGATTCGTTACACGAGTGGTCCAGTGTGCTCTCACTTGGTGAGCAGCAGCGCCTCGCCTTTGCACGGTTATTGCTGTCGCAGCCAAAGCTGGCTCTCCTGGATGAATCCACCAGTGCTTTGGATGAAGCTAATGAGGTATTTTCGTGTTTTCTCCACTCGTTTGTCATTTAGAAGAATATCATCGAACTGTAAACGTTGAGCCATTCAATTCTCTTGATGCGTAGGCACACCTCTACCAGCAAATCCAGTCAGCTGGGATTACATATATAAGCATTGGCCACCGGCAGACTTTAACCAAATTCCATAACAAGATCTTACGCATCTCAACGGCAGATCCGAAGAGCATGGAACGCAACTGGAGAATGGAGGACGCGAATGCCAAAGAAGATTCTTTGTTGGGTCCCTCGAGTCAGTAAGTGGTGCGGAGTGAAACCTGGTTGATAATTTTTACATAGAGACAGAAGAAGGTAAATGCATTGGGTAGATGACGGGAGAGGGCTGAGGGCAGTAGTCCCTGAAACATGCTTTGTCCTGCAAGAGACATCGTCCAACACACCCTTTTTGTACATAAGCTGCAAGTATCGATTGACGTTGTTTACTCAATATACCAACGAAATATGCAAAATACATTAAAAAAAAGAAGAAGAAGAAGAGATTTTACACAGATATGCACACAACAGAGCAGCAGAGGCAAAGACGCCACCAATTTACAACGTCGTCCAACATCAAATTAAGCGACAAATGATGGGCAACCAAATATGGGCTCAAATCGGCCCATTTTAGAAAGCCCAATAGAACGAATGATAAAAGAAGAACAAAAACAAAAACAGTCGAGTGGAAGGGAAAAGGGATGGTGACGAAGGAATCCATTGAAGTGATTGCTCAGAGCATTGGAGTCTCGACTCTTTCACCGGAAGTCTCTGCCGCTCTTGCTCCCGATGTCGAGTACCGCGTCCGAGAGGTTATGCAGGTAAAATCACTTCACTTGAGTCTCTCCTCCTTTCTCTAATTTCCCACTGTTCCCTTAAATATCTCGCATCTGCAGGAAGCTATCAAGTGCATGCGCCATGCTCGCCGGACCACTTTGCTGGCTCATGATGTCGATTCTGCGCTTCATTTCAGGAACTTGGAGGTTATTGTTCTAATCATTCATCTCTTCTCCCGAGTTTCATAACAGTTGACCCTGATTTTGACCCTTATTAATCTTCTTCTTCCCCTCTTAGCCTACTTGCGGCTTTGCCTCCTCGCAAACTGTGCGTTTCAAGAGAGCTCCTGAGCACAGAGATCTCTACTTCTTCGATGACAAAGACGTCGAGCTCAAGAATGTGAGCAGAGGTGGTTTGGGCATGAAGGCCATCAAATCATGAATCTCCTTATTTATTAAGCTTCCTTTTTCCGCAGGTTATCGAGGCTCCTCTACCACATGCACCTCCTGATGCTTTTGTGACCTCTCATTGGTTGGCAATTGATGGTATTCAACCTTCCATTCCTCAAAACTCTCCTGTCCAAGGTATTCTTCTTTTGTAAAACTTTCTTGCCATACTTGTGTGTTTGAAGAATTTGCATCAGCTACTCACTGGGAATATTTGTAGCCATATCTGACTTAAAACGATCCGAGTATAAGGAAGATGGGCTGCCTCCTGCTAGACATGTGCTGTCTAAGGAGCTTCAGGTAGTTTTCCTCCGTCTCATGCTGCTGTCTACCACTCTTCCTCTTTTTTTTTAGGCTATATTCTCCTTTCTTGCTCTCGATGCAGATTTACTTTGATAAGGTCACCGAGTGGGCTTTGACTCTACCTGCTTCCACCGTCTTCAGACAAGCACTCGCCAGCCTTGAAACTGACCCAGGGCTCCACCCCTTGGTTCCTTTTTTCACTTGTTTCATAGCTGAAGAGGTTGTGTCTGTAATCCAACATCCCAAGTCTTGGTTTTATCCTAACTTGACTTCTTCTACCACATTTTCTGACTACTTTTGTGCCTACTATTTCTCCAGATTGTGCGGAACATGGATAATTATTCCATCTTGTTGGCTTTGATGCGCCTTGCTAGAAGCCTCCTTCATAACCCTCATGTACATATTGAACCATATGTAAGCATTGTGGCTATAAACTGCAACTCCGATTGTAACACCTGTCTTTCCTTGTTTCTTCACTCTCCCTTCACCCTAATTAATTACCTTGGTGTATGTGTCTCTATTCAGTTGCATCAGCTGATGCCGTCTATTATTACTTGCCTCATTGCCAAGCGCTTAGGAAAAAGGTTATCTGATAATCACTGGGGCTTGAGAAACTTCACAGCCAGTACAGTTGCTTCAACATGCAAAAGGTTAAATATTACATTCTTGCTGTGTCATTTCAAGAATGTTGTAGCACCATGCAACTTCTGTGGCATCGAGAGCCTTGTCAATGTTGAGGATTTATTTGGCATATTCCATCCTTGGAAAATGGGACATGCTTACAGTTATCTTACCATATTAGGAGTCATATGGTAAGTAGCATGACCTGCATTCATATCAGTGAAGCCTTTTTTACAGGTTTGGACACGTTTATCACAACTTTCTGCCACGTGTTACAAGATCACTGCTTCATACTTTTTTGGACCCAACCAAGGCACTACCACAACACTACGGAGCAATTCAAGGGATGGTAGCCCTTGGGCTTAATGTGGTACTTGTTCTTGATACTTGATTATCGTAAGGAAGAGTAGCAATTTAGGATGATTTTAGGATATCCCATAAGAAAGCATCAACGTAAATAAGTAGAAGCACGATTCGAAACCCTCGATGAAGTGATCAAATCTGCAATTGAACCTTAGTCTTTTAGGAGGCCGCCAAAAAATTAGTTTAAGGGGTCCTCTCTTACCCTAGGATTATTGTTTTGGTCATCATCCGTATATATTTTTCATGCTCTACCCCCTTTGTCTAGGTTCGCTTTGTTGTTCTCCCAAACCTAGAGCCGTATTTGCTACTTCTTTTACCTGAAATGGTACCTGAGAAGCAAAAGGACGAAGAAAAGAGGCATGGGGCTTGGCTCGTTTATGGAGTGTTGATGGTGAGCATGCTTTTGTTTGCTTTCAGTCTCCTGTCACAAAACACGTAGCAGAGCGTATAACATTTAAACTGTCCATAGGTCGCAGCTGGTCGATGCCTGTACGAACGGCTTAAAACATCCAAGACACTGCTGTCTCCTCCAACTCGCTCTGTCTGGAAGACAGATGGAAAGCTCACCAATTCCAGGCAGAGTATAAACTCTTTATCTTATCTTTTTCTCTTTTTGGTTGCAAACTCAGAGATACAGGGACCTCCATAAGTAAGACTGCTCGAGTTTTCTCATTTTTTTTTTTCATTGGGCAAGGTAAACGTAAAGCAAGTAGTGACAACTTAACTCATCAACCTCCACTGAAGAAGATAGCTGCAGAAGGAATTATGCAGATGAGTTCCACACAGATGCAGATGCACGGAACCTCGGTAGGGCTTTCTGCAGTCCCTGAACAGTCACCAGTTGGAAGGGACATTGCTCCGAGGAGTTCAGCTACCCTGGGCACTGACGTTGACAACTTTCTGTTTCCTCTTTTCGAGTATTTTGGTGAGAGCATGCTTATGTTCACCCCCAAACATGAACTCAGTTTCTTCTTGTAATTGATTATAGACATGCAAGTGTTTGTACCACAAATAAAACATTTTATTATTGGAAAGAAACCTTCAGATATCGTCAATTTTTATACCGGGCACATTTGCGAGTTAAATTAACCCTTTGTCAACATCTTACATATGCATTTGCTTGTGAACAATCATCATAACTTGGCCTGGATCACACATACAGATCGGACTTTCCGTGCTACTGTTCTTCTCCATCTCCACTTGTAGTTGTGAAGAACGGTGTCAGAAAATTCTTGTCCAACGCGGTGAATGACGTAGTGCTGCAAAGTTTTGTTAAGTGAGACCCAAGAAATGGAAGAACACTCCACTCGCTCAGGAAAACATACTAAGCAATGCTATTACTCTTACCTTTTATGAAACTCCTTCAGCTTCATCTTAAACCTGCTTCCTGACGATGACGTCTCCTCGTCAGATGAAGCTCCAATGCTAAAAGGAGGAGGGATGTACCGAGGATTGCTCTCCTCAAATCCCTGACCATGTATCTGGGCGCATTAGAAAAGGAGACACAAATATAGTTCAAAGATATTATAGATTAGATCGCCGAGAGTTTACGTCAGACATGGAGTCATCAAGATCATCACCTACAACTTCCAAAGCTTCCAGCATTTTACCTGTCGAACCTCCTATTAGTAAAACCTGAAATATTACTGCCATGGATAAGAAACCTACCCTATGTATTATTCTCCGAATTGTCACGGATTCTTAAAGCCTGATGTATTCTACCGTTGGAAAAGAAGAACACATATGCTTCATGGGGATAATACAAAACTTACTGTCACAACAACAATGGTTGTGGTTGCAGTAAAGATGATCTGCCCATGACCCTCCGGTAGGTCATGAAGCGATTGAAGTGCAAGCGCAAATGCCATTGCCCCTCGAAGTCCTATCGATGTGCCAAAATGTGTACAAGTCTTAGTAGTGCGTAGATAGAGATATGAGCATCAGGAGACGAGCAAATGCGAATAACTCATCTCACCACTATACCAAAGAGCTTTTTGGTGCTTCATAGGTATCTTCTGGTGCTCATGTCTAACTAAATTGACCAGATATGCACACCCAAATACATTAACAGCCCTGCGTGATAAAAACATTGCAAAACATATATGAATTGATCAGCCAGGATCTTAATATAGCGATCAGTCAGGAGAAAAAAAAAATGCATTGGTAAAGGATTTCAGTCACCTAGCCACGCCAATAAACAACTGATGTCAGTCATGAAAGTACGCAGAAGCAAAAGGTAAAGTCAAGGATAAACAACACTGGTAAACAATGCATACAATCACCAACGATCAGAGAGCGAGGATACAATAGAGAAAAGGATAAACCCCACATGGGACCAGCTATGCTGCTCCATGGCAATATCAAATCCCATGTAAATGAACCTAGAAAAGTATTAAGCACATCAATATCAATCCAACCGGTTTTTAAGCGTAGAAATTATTATCTAACAATGAGATACTATTGATCACTTACGTGAAAGTTTCTGCCAGCGAGGATATCAAGTGGAAAAAGGCAGATACGAAACTCTGCGAAGCTTCTGAGAGATTTGAGAAAGTGTAGCGCTTCATAACCTACGGTAACACTGTATTAGACTTCGTGAATGTGTCTTGCCAGATATTAGAATCAACTAAGATGTGAAAACTAAAGTGAGTCGGGTATTACAATTCCTGTGAAGAGTATAGACACAATACCGGAGAGACCAACACCTTCTGCAAGCATGTATCTGACAGCACAACCAAAATACATTAGGGGGAAGAAGTGTCCCATAAGTACGAAGAGAGAGGACGCAGAGAGTGGTTTTCTTTGCTTACGAAAAATACGGGAAAAGCACAAAGAGACAACACTCCAAGTTCTGAAGACTGAGTAGGAAAAAAGAAAAAGACATAAGATGATTAGAGAGTCTTAACTATGCAAAGACAGCAGTGCAGACAGAGCTAAGAAAAGATGAGGCACTTACTTCTCCGTATCCAATCCTGCATACTTAAAGAGGTGTTCGAGTTAAGGTTTCACAATACAGTTAGACATGCAACATCTAATATGCGAAAAGAGGAATCGAGGAAGGATATCAAAGCAGAGGTAAATCCAACACCAATCCCTGCAGAACAATATTAAGACTGTTAGTATGTTTTAAGTAATATACGAGGTAAGTGAGTGACTCGGTTGGGACTTCGAAGTTATTGTCTATAACACCACTGGCGGAATTACTTTGTCTTAGAGAAAAGAGAATAAAGTGATTAACAGAGTAAATTCTTCTTCATGTTAACAGAGAAGTGGAAAACAGATCTCATATATATATATATATATATATTGAACAAAAAAAACAGGTCTTAAACACGTAGATAGATGTATATGTAATTGTAAGGATTTCAAAGGAAGAAAAAAAGATTTCCTGATCCAAGGAGAATAATACTATAGTTATTGGTTATTTTGGTTGTACGAATCTTCGGAAAGATACCTAGTCTTTATTGATTGTTTCACTAACAGTGCCTTAGTATGGTATATGAGAACGTTTATGAGACGATGAGTCTAATACTGTAATAAAACTGTGAAGAAACAAAGTCAGGGCAGACAGACCTGCAGACATTGAGCCGGCAAAAGTCTCAAGAAACCTGATCACCACCATGAGAAAATGTTCCCCAGACGAGGACTGGCGGTTTACTAGGGACATTGTTCTGCATAGAAAGTTTTTCTATTGTATTTAATACTTTGCTTGAAAGTATCTAAAAGGAGAAAAAAAAAATGTGGTTTACATACCTGTACAATGATATTGCCATCTAGGAGCCACACCACATACACGGAAACCCATTAGATGGAGTTAGTGATCTGGGTTTTATGATTGCATAGATACCTAAAAGGAAGAGTCGAAATTTGCAGCAGGTAAATAAAACACTTACAGCGTCATTCAAAACTGATTCTCCAAAGACCAAAGCATACAGGTTGACGTCGGTGCCCAGTTCCTGCCAACAGATTCCATCATTTTAGAAAAGAAAGAAAAGAAAAAGGCTGTTTTGAATAATACTTGTATCTTCCGGTGGCATCAGCAACATACATATTGCACTTAGGGAACAAACTGATAATCATATAGAAAGCAGAAGCACCTGGAATATAGAGAGTACGGTGACAGGGTCTGTAGCCGAGATAAGGGCCCCAAACATAAGACACTCAACAAATGGAAGTTTATACATGAGATACATAGAGCCGCCAAGATAACTGCAAAAGGCGGGGAAACCAGATAAGGGTACAATACAAGCGAAATTCAATCAAACAAAGAAGCAATTGGAATTGCAAGAGGCTTGTGATCCCCACACTAGACCACCAGTCACA
The DNA here is from genome assembly GCA_900406495.1 of Sisymbrium altissimum. NCBI lineage: Eukaryota > Viridiplantae > Streptophyta > Magnoliopsida > Brassicales > Brassicaceae > Sisymbrium > Sisymbrium altissimum. The sequence continues at coordinate 9,930 of OVBI01001904.1, read as the reverse complement.
ACTGAAGCGACAAAAGTTCCGATGATAGCAAAGGTAACAATGGCTCCAAAGTTGGAGAAGAATGGTTTCTGCAACCAGGAATTAAAAAAATATATATATATATAGATCAGGAAAAGCAATTAAGTCGGCCATTGTTTATACCGTAGGAAACCGGGGAATTTACATATAATGGGATAAAAGAAGGATAAGCACTTACAGGTTGAAGACTGAAACCTGACTGGGTTCAAAAAATGATGTCAAGGAAAACGACATTCTGTGAGGATGAAATGCAGATATAATGCACTTTGGCACTTGAAAGGATATAATATGATGGGAGGCAACAGAAACAAGAAGAAGAACTCTTCGTGGAAATTAAACCACGTCCTGGTACAGAAAATCGAACAAAAAGTAAGCGAGGAACGATCAAAAGGAAAAACCCAGTAGAAATCGCCGAGGGGCAAACCTAATACTCGTCTCAGTGTCGGAGATGTTAGCAAGTACACCGACGATTAAACCTGAAATTACCACGGAAGAAGCAGCTAGGGAGAGGAGAAACCAAAGAGTGCGAAATGGAGAGAGCCAGAGAGAGAGAATAAGGCATACCAATGAGAAGCGAACCGCTCGCCTCAGGAAGATAGTGGAACCGGTGACGGCGGAGGACATGGCCTAGAACGAAGGAAAGGACCAGCATCATAATCTGAAGAAGTATACCAACACCGGCGGCTTGCTGCTGCTTAACCTGCCCCTGGGGGTCGTGGCCCGCCGGAGACATCGGCAGTTCCTCCATCGAGATTGAGATGGACGACGACCTTCGGACTTGGGGCGAGCTTTGAAAACAAGAGTCAGAGAGCAATAAACAAATTAAAAACGACGCCGTCTCATCTTCCCAGTGTCGTAAACGACTACTTTTTCACTATTGGTTCATTTTAGCATAAGTTTGGTTCATTTTAGCATTTAGTTAAATTATGTTAGGATAGTCCTCTACACATTGTTTGATTTTAAAAGAAAACTTTCGGTTCAGGCCGAGTTGAAAGACCTACAGGCTGATTCCCGTTTGGAAGGAAAGAGCGTTGGTTCCTTCTGGACGAATCACATTCTGTTGTTAGTTGTAGTCTTGTACATAGTAGGAGAACAATGAAGACAATTGTCTAACCTATATAAAAACCCCGGCAGAAAAAAAAAAAAAAAAAAAAACCTATGCAGGCTCTTACTAAAAAAAGGCCCATTGTCCACTTCCCTGCCGCGCTTTTACGGTCGATTGATATTTAACAATTTTCCGTCTGTCATTTAATAGAATAGCAGTGGAATGGAGTAGAAACAATCAACAAAGTCTAATAATGCAAAAGCTTAGCATGAGAGTCAAGCAAGTACAAGCTTAGAAGCATATCATATTACACGCCACCACCAATCCAACTTTTACACAACTACAAATAGGCTTCAAACTTAGACAAATATGAAATACCTCACTTCATCTTTGCAACAACATATAATATATAACTTATATACACGTACAAAATGGCTGCCTCTGTTCATTTTTTCCCCTTTTACCCACCACCCTCCGATCAACATCCCCGCCCTTCTCCATTCCCGGCTCCACCGCATCACCCGCTTCAACCGCCGCCTCCTACCTACATTTCGCCTCCACCGTCTCGTTCCCATCAGCCACCGCCACCTCCCCCGCATCACCCACTTCCACCGCCGCCTCCTTCCCACATTGTTCCTCCACCATCACCTCTTCCCCATTTCCCACCGCCCCCCCATCATCCACCGCCTCCACCTCACGTTTTTCCACCACCACCACCACCGGGGCACCATTCAACTGTTATCGTTGTGGTTGTTATTTCTCTTGGCAGTGTATTTTTTCTTGCGTTCCTCGCTGCTGCTCTCTTCTGCTATCTCAAGAAAAGAAGAAAGTCTTCTCAGAAGACTGAAATCACCAAGTTCGATGAACACCTCAAAGTCCAAGAAGTCATATTGCCAGGACCCCATGGCGAACCAACGAGAGTGGTAATGCTTGAAGAAGACATTCATTTGGAAGAGGATATTCACAAGACTGAAAGGCTTAGCCGAGCTCCGCACCTAAATTCAACTGGAGGACATGCCATTGATATATCAGAGCCAAATCATCACCTTATCGAGCACAAGGCCTAAATCACGAGACGGAAAAAGAGATACGAACCCGTAAATGTAAACAATCAGATCTTCCCACCATCTAATTAATAATGACAGTAAATGTATCAAAACTTCCAATCCAAAACTTGATAGGTTACTGGTTGCAGAATATGTCCTTCCAATTAAACAAATTTCATGCCACTATAGCACATACAAATAAGAATTATGTATACACTGTATCATATGTACGATCGTGCATTAAGATGAAGCTACCTAATTCTGATTAGTATAGAATTTTCTACGCGAACTTATTAATTTGCTTCATATCAGTTTTGAGAGCAGCTCTGCTTTCTCCCAAAATATCACAAAATTAGGTCGACCCTTACGGGCGTATATGACATTCACTATCAGACCAATAACACAGAAAGTAACAAGACAGTGTTATTGCAGGAAAACTGACAAGAGAGTGGATGAAGCATCGACATAACCAAATTATCAAGGAATTGTGTCATAGGAGAACACTTATCATCAGTATAAACATAAAGCAAACGTTTCTACATGACCGATCCAAATGTTACAGACCATGAGCACAGCTTTATGTGGACATAAGTTTTTGTACCCTCTAAAAGACAGGATAATGAATGTGCGACAATAAGCAAAAAGCCCCATTTATGAGGAGGGGTTTCCATACCATCCTAAGTGGGGCAAAAGGAGGAAATTTCTTCTGCCGCTTGTTTCTGTCATATCTCGTACAAATACTTCTCAAACAGTTTCATGTGTTCGGATTGGAGAGCAATGGCCACGGATAAGCTGCCATCATTTGTAGGACTTGGTAGCACAAACGACAAACCCTCGTACGGAATTCCACCGGGTCCCATAAATATGGGACGGCCCCAACCAAAGTCTGCATCGTAAATGGGTAATCTGACCCAGCTTGTGATTCCCAAATTTGGACATTTGTAGGTATGTGCACCGCGGACCAGGGCTGACAGATCAGGCTGCATCTCCAGGTAGTCGAGTGCTGACCTGAGATAGTTATCGTCCATGCGAGCCAAAACATCATGAATCAGTCCTGCAGCATACCATGTTGGCTTTGATAGCAGATCCCCTGCAACGGCCAGTGGTGTGGCAGTGAATATCACGTTGCCAAAGTAACCAGGGGGTAGCTGGGGGCGCAGTCTGGACCTTCCATCGGTAGCGATGTACAGTTTGGTCTCTTGATCTTCTGGAAGGCCGCGCGCCTTCCCCACTGATCTCCACACATGACCTGCCAACATCTCGTATGAGCTGTAGCTTACCGTGTTGCCATCCTCCTTGGATTTAGCCTTGAGAGCAACAAGCTGGTCGCGCGATAATTTGAAGATGGAGACGGTGGTATTGTCAGGGCTTGATTTAGAAGGATCGAGAGGGATTTTCATGCTCGGGGCAGGCTGGTATTCAACGTGATCGAAAGCCGGCTGCGGCGGGTCCCTGGCGCGGAGGAGGGTACGATCGATGAAGGGTGGAATGGTAAGGTCAAGACCACGGGCCATATCAGACCAAGTATTAATGAAATGGAGACCAGAGAAACCATCTGCCGCATGGTGTTGCATGCCAACACCAAGGGAAGCTCCACCACATTTAAAAAAGGTCACCTACATGGGATGAAGATAGAGAATGAAGCTAGGCAGAAGTAGAAACCGAAAACACAAGTAGCCAACTTCGCAAGAGTTGTTTGTTCCCTGAAGCTAGACAAAAGTAGAAACCGAAAACAAAAGGAGCCAATTTTGCATCACTTTTTTGTTTCTTGCTCCCTCACTACTACTGGCATGTGGCTAAATAGGAGAGATGTAGTAGAGGGAAACTAAGTCGAGAAGAAGTATTTCCTAAAAGAAAAAAGAAAAAAAAGGCATGTTCAGGTTCCAATAACAAATCAAAAGGGAAGCGGACCTGCAGTACGAGAAGCGGGAAGGTATGAATGCCCGGGGAGTGATCAACATCGGGAATAAGCTGGCGGAGGTTGAGGGTGGGAGCGAAGTCCCCAAAATCGTCGATGACGGAGGGAGTATCGGCGACGACGAAGAGAACACCGGCGGCGTTGCATTCGATCTCGATACGACCATCGTCGTCCCTCTTCAAGCGGCCGGCCATGGGGTAGAAAGGGACCAAGGCCTTGGCAAGGGCTTCCTTCATCACCTGGGGGTCGAAGAAATTGGCGGCGCCGGTGGGTCTGTAGAAGTAGACACTGGGGGTATGGAACCTGGGGATGACGAGGTCGACGTTGGAGTTCCATAGGTAAGTGGAGGGGGTCTCGGCGGCGGGCCGGACCATGGTCGAATCCCGGATGTTAATTTTCATAGTTTGATTGATTGCTTGCTAATATACAACAGTTGATTTGAAAAGATTGGATTTTGATTTTGGAGAAGGATGCCGGGATGAAGAGGGATATATAAGTGGGTGGGTGTGTGAATACTTTTCATGGCCACACGTCGTTATCCTTCACCTACCGCGCCCGCCTACTCTCTCTTCCCTTTTTCCATCTGTCGATCGGCTCCCACCAACTCTCTTTGTAATGCGAGAAAGGTCCCATTCTCCTCATTCGCGGGTCCCACTTCCCTCTCTCTGTGTGTTGGGGTTGGTAAACCCGTTTCGGATAACTCCCCACATTTTAATTCTACTGTCTCCACGTAAGCCCAAATGATTTTGAGCCCTTATCTTATACGAAAACTTAATGGTCCTCTATTGAAAGATATTTCAAATATTAGTAAACCCGTTTCGGAAAAGTCCTCTCATTTTATATTGTCGGACCATGTGGCGTTCATCCCACAATACATAAGCCGATTTGAACACTGCTCCTTTCCTGTAAATGGGCTCGATGTTCCTTCTTAGTTGACGGGCCTCCTTTCATTTATTGATGGGCTGAACCGACCACAGGATTACAACCCACCCCCCACAATTCTTTTAGTAATAAACCGTGTTGTATACCTAAACTGCGCGCCGTTAGTATTTAGTAAGTAGCATCCAAATTCCAAATTCCAAATTCCAAAGACAAGAGGGAGATTGGTTTCGGGCCTTTCGGAGATCCCTTTGGAGTTTGGACTTTGTTAATTAATCAAGAAAATAAGGAAGCATAAAAGTTAGAAAATATCAAACCCTCACGCGTGCAGCCTGCGTGTATATAAAACCCTGAAGCATTTGTTTAGTTTCAGGTAGAAAAGATTTTCGGACAGCTTTTGTTAATTTTCAGCTCAGTGCATGTTGCATATGCGATATCGATACTATTAAAGCAAACATCGATGCGATTTTTGAATAAAAGACCCAAAAGTTGTCGGAAAATTGGAGGTGAAGATAAGATCAGTGAGTTGCCAGACGATTTGCTGGTACAGCACCAACTATGATCCCGTCAAAACGATGGCCATATATATGGACGATGGTGCCAAAACTCTGGTACCAAGAGATCAACGATGATATACACAAAGTTTTTACTGGCGGTTTATTTGAAATGCGAAGCGTAACCTCGTCTAATTGAGAAAGTGGCGGGACAAAAACACACCATTGTCATATTACAAGCCCAACCCTAAGAAATTAAACAAGCAATAACAAACACAAATGGGCCCATTACAAGCCCAAAACTACAAAATTTGAAATTCCCATCGTCGTAAACAAACTGACAATTGCTAGGGCAATAACTTGAGAAGACAATGCATGAAAAAAAAAAAGACTAAAGTTTGGTCAAATAGTCAATAGCAAAATCAAATTTAGATTTTGCTTTTTCCGATCGATCTATTAATTCGTCTTGTTTTTTCCGACCGATCTATTAATTCGTCTCGATAATTAATTATCTTACAACTGAAACATAATTAAATACGATGCAAATGAGACTACACTCATTTTCTTTCATTCCAAATTAATTACTGTCCATGACTCCATGATAGCTTACTACGTTCAGTCGTAAGTCACATTAGATGGGGCACCAACTAAACACCCACAAAAAATAATTGCAAAAAAAGGAAAAAAATATAAATAACAATAACTGAAAGATTTTAGTTTTAGTGTGTCATCATTTATCATTAAATTACAATATTACATTCAAAGAGCGAGGTCAGCAAATGCTCCTATGTTCTTGTTTGAATAAATCAATTGTACTTTCTCTATCCACCTGGTTTGCATTTGCATTTGAGTATACTTGGCTATTTCCTTCCATAAAAGTTAAATCATATCGAAAGAACCAAGTTGTATAACCTCTAAGTATCATTTATATATTTGTAAATCATATTAATTTTGTTTCTTTGGCCAATAACACTTCAATCTTTTTGTCCCCATGAAAACAACCAGCTCACTTATCACATCACATGTTTATTAATCATTTCAGTGGAAGTGCACATATCTTTTGAATTACGTTAACCTGATCAAACTCTAGTAGTTATGCCCAAGTAATAAATCTAAATAACAAGAACCAAATAATAATGTTTATATTAGAGTTTATTTTCTCTTGGGTTAGGTTGATAAAAAAAGTAGAAGGAAAATAGACGAAAGACATTCTTATGTTGTTTCTTGTAAATTTCTCTTATTTTAAGTTTTTTTTTTCAATATAAAACACAAGCTTTGAAATCTGTGTGAACGCAGAAGGTCTGTACCATATTTTTTTTTTTTTAGAGAAAATTAATGGGAAGAAGATCACCAGGGAAGGATTCTACATAGGTGCTATCACTCTTCTTGTAAGCCACACCCAACTGGATTTTGTTCAAGTCTACAAATACATCAAAAAACACATCAAAATTATTCTTCTTTTACCAAAAAATCAAACTTTTATTTTTCACCACTTATCTTTAATAAATCTAATTTTAAATAAAATAAACTAATTTTATCAAGTTATCACCAATCTTCATCTTCATTAGCATTCCCTTGAACAATCTTTCAACTGATTGTGGTTAAAACAAAGTAACAAGTGGTGATAACGGTGGCATCAGAACGGAAAAAATTGATTTTTTTGGCAATACAATTATAAGAAGCAGATCAACCGGAGGAGGGGATTCAACCGGAGGAGGCAATACAACTGGAAGCGATACAAACCGAGAAGGCGGTTCAACCGGTAGAAACCATGTTACTATTGGGTAGAATCGTACTCCTACTTCTTATAGTCCAATCTCCCTCTAATAGAGATAGTTCTTTCTTTTTTCTTTGTTCTCTTATCTTGTTTTTTCGTCCTTTTCGTTGTCTTTTTTTTCTCTTTTACTACTTATTCTTTGTTTTCGACGATTGATTCCTTATCTCACGGGCTATTTAGACTTTTAGATTAACCCGACTATTCTTTTCAAGATCAAGAAAAAAGTATATATACTCAAATTCCGTGAATTTTTTTCTATTGAATTAGCAGTTTATAATTTATTTGTCTCTGATTTCTTTGAGAATAATTTAGGGATTAACCCAAAATAAGATAAAAAGTAATGATTTTGGCCAAAAAGTGTTATATGCTTTTTGTTCAGATCATTTTATGGATTATGATGCATTTCTTGATTCAGATACTCATTACTATAAAGGATAAATTCTGTGAATTGAATCAGTGCTGTAACAAGTTCACAAGCCACATTAACAAGTTTTTTTTTTTTTGGTCAAGAGATTTCAATAAACTTAGAAGAGTCATTCTCCATTCAAGGAGTACACAAGGCTACTCTGAGCCAGAATAAAACAAACCATAATCAACAAATTGATCAGGTCAAAGACAGAGTTAATACTGAAAAGAAGAGATAGAAGTGATAAAGGAAACATGACCAATATAACCATAGTAAGATATCCTTTGGAGAGGGCAGCTTCCTTGGTATTTTGACAGCTCCATAATAGATCACCACAAGACAAACATGTCTCAAAGGCCATCAAGGCCAGAAGATCAGCTTCAAAGATAGCTGAATGATAGGACGGTTGAATCAGAGTTGCTGCTACAAGCAAGAACAACTTCGATAATTCACTACCAAAACCAAGACCAAACAGAATAGGTAGAAGTTTAGGGAGGATAGCAGATTCCACAAAGGCGATGTCAACCAGGACTCGATTCACTTCCTGAACACTTCTCAAAGCAGAGGAAGGTGAGGTTGGAGGTAAGTGGGCGGGATGGCGTTTGAGTAGATTGAGCGATGCAAGTGGTGCAGGTTCCGTTGTTTTGATCACTTGGTAGATGGTTGACTTCATTGCAGTCCCCGAACAAGAAGAAAGAACCACCATTCTTGAGTGACTGTAGACAAACGGAGGCAAGGCCAACAAGCTTGACGAGAGGGGTGAGGAGAGGTCTTGGGAAACAGGGAGCTCACACAGCAAAACAGCAAGTGCATAAGCTCTAGTAATGATGATGGTGAGTTCAGATAGTGCAAACTCCACACCCAGCAAAGAAAGAGGGAACAGAGAGTACACTCCTAAATTTCGAGAAACATTCTCAGTCTGAAATAATAGGTCCTCATACTGAGGTAAAGGGATGCAACAAAACCGACTACTAGCCTCATAAAGAGGTAATATGGAAGATTGGTAACTAAGATCCAGATCCAAAGAGCCTAAGCTACCAGTCCAGTTCCGAGAAAGACCTAAAGATACACCTTTCATACCTGTCGGTTTTACTGGAGGTAGGCTTTGAAAGCAAATGAGCCTCACTACAGAGGAAAGGAAAGAGCAGTTTTCAAAGGATGAAGGACCGTCAAAGGAGGGAGGAGTGGCGGAGATGTGTGAGTTTGGAGAGCGGAGGTGACTAGGAGAGATTAACAAGGCAAGCCCTCTGAAGCACATCTTCAAAAGCTCAAGTCTAGCAAGTCCTCGATGCAAGATTGAGAATATCAGAGGCTGGAGCAGTGGAGACTTCCCCATTAACCGTATCAAGATGATGAGGTACTGGTGGAGAGGTTTAGATTCCATGGGCGGCGACGGTGACTTAGGAGCTGACGAGATCGAAGATAGACAAGACTGAGTAAGGAGGAGTATGCGGAGAGAATCGAAATCCCGACGCCGGCGAGCAATAGCTCTACCGGCGTCGAGAGGTGGCGGCCGTAGTCGAGTCTCGATAATTGTACCCGAGAGAAAAAGACTAGGGCGAACTAGAGAGTTGACAATCACTACTAAATTCGTGCCACATTAACAAGATGACAGTTAAGGTTCTATACTATTACTTTTTGTATGCGATTCAAAAATCCCAATTTTCATTTGTTATGATTTAATTAAGGCCCACTTTAAAATTGTTATAATTTCATTTAGGACCCATTTAATCAAGCCCTATTTAAAATTTATTATAATTTAATTAAAGCCCATTTTAATGCGACCAGACTTTACTAAGCATAGAGTCAATTAAATTTCCAATATCTGTGATTGGCCCATAGGGCTTTCGACAGATAGTGTTCCCAGACAAAAAATAAAGACAACACCCTTTAATGAATCAATTAAATTTCCAAAACCACTATATGGCCCATTGGGACAGATAATTTAAGGAGCGCACCGAAATAAATTGACGGACTTTATATGTTTTCCCAGCCGAAAATAAAGAAAAACCCCTGTAATGAATCAATTAAATTTCGAATATCTGTGATTAGCCCATGGGCTCTGAATATCAAGTTTAAGGACCATGAGAATAAATTTATGGACTTAAATGTATACCCAGCCCAAAATATAAGAAAAATCCCTTTAATGTGTTCGATAATTTGAGTTGTGGAAAGGGAAAGGGGGGGTTAAAAGTTAAAACAAAGACATAGCAGAAAAAATACAGCAAACGCCCAAAAAAACAATGGTATGTGTATTAGATTAAGGAATGTTAGTGCGTGCTAAAAAAAGAATACCTTTAGAGTTTAGGGTTTAGGGTTTAGGGTTTAGGGTTTAGGGTTTAGGGTT
>OVBI01001903.1:545-26647 GCA_900406495.1 Sisymbrium altissimum | reverse complement strand
CCTTAATTCGTCGTAAATGAACGTTGCTATCTGGATGTTTTCTTGTAGTGTGGAGATCCTGCTTCGGCAGTCAATCGGGATCGATAAGGTGACTTACTCTCTTTTGAGAGTGATAATGATGGTGAGGTACTATTGCTCAATTTCGTTTTTATCAGCTTTCTGTACGATTTTCTGATTCTTAGATCCGAAAGACGATTGCATATTTTATTTGCCTCTACTTTCTTCTTATTAATATTTGTAAGCGATAAAGGAAGACTTAAATGGTGGTGGTTTGGAGGGTGTGAAGACTCAGTTGCGCTCCAAACTCTCCTTCCCCATAGACTGCTTGGAGATCGAGAGACAGCAACTTGGTTCTCTCTTGACTGAGATACGGATGTTCCAAAGCCACATAGTTATGTTATCATGTTAACAAGATAAATGCGATCAAGCCAAATTGCCAACAACCACAAAACAGTGTTAATTAGAGTTGACTTTGGGTCTTTTATCAATTTTTAGTTGGGTTGACACAGCTTTTATTTTTCTTTATTATAAACATATTCTAAACTTAATTAGTATGCAAAAAAAATTTTCTCTTGTAATTTAGCAAATTACGACCTTTTGACTTTCTCTAATTTTTATGCAATCTTTTCATTTCTTTTTGTTTATTTCTTAATTCTCTTTTTTATTTTTTTATTTTATTAATCTCTTGATTATGCATTTTTCAAATATGATTATTTGTGTTTTCATGAAAATTAGTGAGTAGCTTTTTCATAAGCTTTTGGGTTAGGTAGTTAAGTAGATGTTGATTTAAAGTGTTTAGGGACATATTGATAATAATTCCTACTCATTTAATATTCTTAATGCTGATTTAGTGCTAATGTGGCTTCCATTACAACTATTGGTTTCTTATACCTATAATGTATTTGATAAAATGCTTGAATGAGTATTATGAGCGCTTTCTATATTTGATCAATGAGAATTGATGTCTAGTATGTTAGTGGCTAATAAAAATTGTGATTAATGCATGCTTATCTTGTAATGACCAATACGGATTGATGTTTTTGCATGATTAGTATAGGGTTATTTTTATGAGAATGAATTAGCTTTATTTGATATCTCTAGACTAAAGGATTAGAATTGCTTGATTGAATTGAATACCATAGATTAACATTTGGTCACCAACAATCCATGATCTTTATTTGAATCAAGTTTCTTGTTTAATTTCATTTGATCTGGTTTTTTTTTTTCTGCTTCCTTATTTCATTTTCTTTCATGATTGTTTGATCTTTTCTTTGGTTTGAAGGTTGGTAGATACAAAAACCATTTGATTGTGCTTAGATTAGGTAGTTGCATGTATTTCTAGTGTCATTAATCTCTATTCCTTTGGATTGATCTTCAAATACTACAATGACATGAGTATGTTTGAGTAATTGAAAGTGATTAAACAATCCTATAATTGAAAGTGATTAAACAAATCCTATTATCACTGATTCAACATACTCTTCTGAGAGCCAACATCATTGCGAAAACACAACATGTTTAAAGGCAAGTAAGACTCGTCTAGGATTCTAAGCTCTAGGTATTGCGATTCCAAGACGTTATTAATGAGGACACTACTAATACGGTGCACTAATTCTTCTGTCTCTTTTTTTTCTTTGTTCTATAGGTGTTTTTAGGTAAATCGGCAACCGTTTCTAAACGCTATGAATGGGCATAATCTTGCCAAATCATTTTACATTCAGTCCCATCCTATACATCACAATAATGCAAATTTTTTGATCNGTTTAGGGGGGGGGGGGTCGGCCTTCTAATCAGAGGAGATAAGAGCGGGTGCCTCCACACAATGTTAGCCATTGACAGAGTCCCCATCTCTCTGCGGTGAGCAGGGTGGTTTCCCCAAGTTCAGGGCTTGTTCCTCTAGCATTCAATGGGTGGATGATCATTTGTAGGGTAGAAATATCTTCAAAGATGAAGATATCCAAATGAAATCTGTTTACAAGAAACTTGCAATCTTTATTATATAAGTTGAAGATGAAATGAAGATGGAATGAAGAAACATGAAACAAAAGGAAGAAGATTTGATGATTGAAGTCTATGCTGATTGGATTTGATTTGTAATTTTTTTTTTCATTTTGTTAAATAATAATTCGTTTTTTTAAATTTGATGTATTAATAAAAATCTCAATAATATTTAAATTTTAATTTTGTTATCAAGATCTTAATAAAAATTGAAAATAATTGTTATATAAAAAATAATTGTAGAATTAAAAGTAAATTTCCTAATAATAAAATATTTTTATAATTTCGTAAATTGTAAAATAATTTAAAAATTAATATTAGCTTTAACATCAGTTAATTATAACTAACATAAATATTTAACATCAATTATAAAATTGTTGCAAATAATAACATCATTTATACTAAATAATGCAAATAATAACATCATTTATACTAAATAATGCAAAAATTAACATCAATTTTTGTAAGTGATATATATTAACATCAATTATAATAAATGATATATATATTTTAAATATTTGTATCAGTTGTTTATAAATTGATGCAAATTATTTGCATCACCACTTTCAAAATCATTTTTATAAGTGATGTAAAAGTCATTTGTATCAATTATAATTGATACAAATATTTAAAATAAATGATTCAAAACAACTGTTTTTTTGTAGTGTGTGAAGATCTCCCCATCGGGATTAAAAGGATTTTTAAGCGTGGGAGGCGGTGACAATCCCACTGTTGGGAAGGTCTTGGATGGGGTGCGATTTTACGTGGTGTTCGGACCTCTTTGACTCTCTTTTTTGGGTGTACTATTGGTTTAACATATGGCACATAGACGGATATGAGTGGGTGAATTGGTGAATGTTATTATGGGAAGTTATTTTTGGCTAGCCGGAGGGGTAGGGGTGGGGGTTCTCAGAGTCAGCCGGCTTGCCAACACGTGCTGCCTTTCCCCGAGTCTACTATTCCACATCTGGCCACCTGCACCGGGGTATTGCGCCCCCTTGATCTCTAGACACGACTATAACGTACTTTGGATGAATTATCTTCCTTTAGAATCTAAATCTTGTGGAGGACTAATTTCTCATGGAGAATCCAGATGGCTAAGAAATATTATTCGGGCAGCGTGTTTAGTTAGGTGATGATATGTTGTTTTACTTCTTTTTGGGTGAGACATTCTTCTTCTCTTCTTTTATAACACTAAAATGATTAGACGAAATAGTTTGGATAATTTATTTTGAGAGTTTTCATTTTATTTGAAATTATTACAATTAATGAAATAGTGGTATAAAATAGATCTTCATTTCTTGAAAAAATAAAAAAATATATTTTTTTTTGATTTATAAAATGTCTATCGTATAAAGTATCTTATAATTTACATAATATCAGTATATATACAAAAAAAATAGAAAAAAATTTTAAATTCATTTAGTATATACAAATGGATAAGAGTTGATTTAAAGAAGAACAAATTTGGTCCACAGGTGTTTCTGTTTGTTGTGATTATTTATGATATATCATAATATCTCATGCTCCAACTTATTCATGTCCAAAATCCAAACTATATATAACTACAGAAAAAATTATAATCTAAACTAAGAATGAGAAAACAAAAGAGATACTAATATATTAAAACGAAATGAAAAAAAATGTAAGAAAGTTTATTCGAAATAAGGATGAAAAAAATTGGTGAAATCAATTCAATTGTTTTGATCTCAACATACTAACTAAATATACAGTCAGATAAATTCAGATCTAACCAGTCACACCCCTACTTTGATCTGTAACTACTTACACCTAGTTGAAAGGCACAATTGTAATAAAAACACTAAACGGTTGTAAATGTGTCTCAAAAGACCAAATGACATATATTTGTTCAAGAGAGCTTACAAAAGTGTGTCATAGTCATAAATTCTGAATCACCCACCATTAAACGACAACTGTATTTTGGTTTCAGTGTTACGAATCAAGAGGTCGGCATGATTTTTCCACATGGAAGATATATGCACGCTATATTTGTCTAGCTAGTCGCGTTAGGATGGGACGTCTTCCTACCATGTGCTCAATTGGTGATCTTCTGTACCGATAGGAGGTACCTTTTTTCTTTCAATGATTGTTTTGTGACGATAAACTCGAAAACGATTTATCTTTTTCAAGAGAAAAAAAAAAGAAAAAACTCGGAAAAGATTGTGGTTCTAGTCTTCTAGACATAAATCAATTTATGCAACGTGTCTATTTATTTTTCTTCGGGCCGCGTGTCTACTTCAAGATTATAATAGAGTTTTATAATAGCCAAAGTTAAATAAATTCGACCCAACTTCCCATATTTTCTAACCAGAAGGAAGATGAAGAGTATCGAAGCTCCATTACTGGTCAAGACCAAACAATCAGAAAAAGAAGATAGAGAGAAGATAAGATGGGAGAAGATGAAGAATGTTGCTTCAATGGCTGCTCCAATGGTCGCCGTGAACATGTCTCAGTATCTTCTACAAGCAACTTCTACGATGATCGTTGGTCACCACAGCGAACTCTCTCTCGCCGGTATTGCCCTTGGAAGCTCCTTTGCTAACGTCACCGGCTTTGGTATCCTCGTAAGCAAATTCTTTATTGTTTCTTTGTGATTTTCTAATGATTTCTTTTTATATGATCAGTAAAAAACATTTTTGTATACAAACAGTTTGGACTTTCAGGTGCACTGGAAACACTATGTGGCCAAGCATATGGAGCTGAACAATATCACAAGCTTGGTTCATACACTTTCACTTCAATGGTTTATCTCTTCCTCATCGCTTTTCCGATTTCGATTCTTTGGACATTCATGAACCAGATCTTGATTTTGCTTCACCAAGACCCTCAAGTTGCTGAGTTAGCTGCTGCTTACTGCCTTTGGCTCATACCAGCATTATTCGGTTATGCGGTTCTTGAGTCGCTGGTTCGATATTTTCAGTCACAAACTTTGATATTTCCAATGGTATTGAGCTCTCTAGCTGCTCTCGCTTTCCATGTTCCTCTTTGTTGGCTAATGGTTCATAGATTCGATTTTGGAGTCAAAGGAGCGGCTGTGTCTATAGGTCTCTCGTACTGGCTTAACGCGCTTTTTCTCTGGGTTTACATGAAACGCTCTAGAACGTGCTTGAAAACGCGGATTTATATGTCCAAGGATGCGTTTCTTCACACGAAAATTTTCTTTCAGTTTGCGATTCCTTCTGCAATGATGTGTTGGTAAGTATGTAAAGGTTTATTAGAAAATTTACAGTAGATTAGTGGTTATCATTAGTCTGTGTTTTGGGTATTGTTGAGGTCTTTGATTATTTAAAAAGAATATCCAAATGGATCTTTCTATTATTTGTTACTTTTTTACCTACCCTTTTTGGATTTTAACACGTTTCTTTTGTTTTTTTTTCAATAGCCTTGAGTGGTTAGCTTTCGAGGTGGTAACTTTGCTGTCTGGTCTTCTTCCGAACTCAAAGCTCGAAACTTCGGTTATTTCGATTTGGTAATGAATCCAACCACACAAAAAATACTAATAAATAAATAAATATACATATATATCGTATGTACGTAGTCTCTCTATACGTATCTTTCTTTGATTTTCTAAGCCTTGTATTTTTTATTTTATTTTTGGGATTGAGCAGCCTCACGACCTCTTCATTGCACTACAATTTGGTAAATGGAATCGGCGATGCAGCGAGGTTTGTTTTTACTCTAATAATCTTTTTTTTTTTGGGCAATAATCTTAAATCTTTATTTCCAGACAAAGAGTTAATGTTTTCATTTTTTCGATATTGGTTTAGTACTAATGTGGCGAACGAGCTAGGAGCTGGGAACCCGCGAGGTGCTCAAGACTCTGCTTCAGCTGCGGTTATAATTGCAGCTGTTGAGTCAGTCGTTGTGAGCTCTAGTCTCTACTTATCTCGCAATGTGTGGCCTTATGCTTATAGCAATGTGGAGGAAGTAACTCGCTATGTGACCGAGATGACTCCCATTCTTTGCATTTCAATCCTCATGGACAGCTTCTTAACCGTCCTATCCGGTTAGACTTTCGTAACCATCCTCTCCTCTGTTCAGGAACCGTATTTCTTTAATGATCAACAACTGATGTTTTGTTTTCCTGTGTTTAGGGATTGTTAGGGGAACAGGGTGGCAGAAAATTGGAGCTTATGTGAACATAACTTCTTATTATGTCGTTGGTATTCCTATTGGACTTCTATTGTGTTTTCATTTTCACTTCAATGGGAAAGGACTCTGGACTGGTTTAGTCTCAGGTTCAACATTACAAACCCTGATCCTCTTTCTTGTTGTTGGATTCACAAATTGGGCCAAAGAGGTGAGAAAAACCGCGTAAATTGCTTTGTTATTAGTTTCTAATCATTTGTTCAATTTTTTAGAAATTAGGCTAATAGTATTTGGAAATTTTGCAGGCAAACAAAGCTAGGGAGAGAATACTTGATGAGAAAGTTTGGATACATGACTCATTCGTTAACTGAAAGAGGAATTTGGAGAATGCTATGAATGAACAGTGACTGATTATTGAGTGAATTTGTTCAAGAAACTTGTAACGATTTTGGATTTTAATTTTGTCTACTCCACTCATTCCTAAAAGGATGTATAATAGGAATCCCATTTTGAAAATTTATGGGACAGAAATAAGTTGTGCGGTGATTGTAAGTGATTTTGAGATTGAGCTATAGATTTTTAGATGATATCAAGAGCTATAGTATAGATTGTAACAAAAGTTTTTTTTTGATTCGAATAAATTTAAAATTCATTCAAAAAAAAAAAAACAACACTTTTTTGTTTTTTTTGTTGTTGTTGTTGTCGGCAACCTTTTTATCAAGAGTAAACAAAGTTTACGTTAAACTGTTTTAAGTGTCATCAAGGCCAAAAAGAAAAAAATATCTCAAATTAAGATATACTAATATATATACACTATTTGTCTTACCAAAAAAAGAAATATACTATTTGTCCGCTTGACTAAATGTAATAAA
Source organism: Sisymbrium altissimum (assembly GCA_900406495.1). Classification (NCBI taxonomy): domain Eukaryota; kingdom Viridiplantae; phylum Streptophyta; class Magnoliopsida; order Brassicales; family Brassicaceae; genus Sisymbrium; species Sisymbrium altissimum. The sequence continues at coordinate 19,667 of OVBI01001903.1, read as the reverse complement.
ATAAAAAAATAATATATAATCAAGTTGTTATCTCGAAAGGCTATATAACAAAATGAAATAGATTTCAAAATCAAATTCGAATACTTTTCCCGACAAAGAGATAAGTGAGATGACACAAGAGTCAAGGTGAGTAGGTGATCGTAGTGGCGGACAACACGTGGAAGCATTTCCTAATGGAGCAAAACCACCATTCACCATTGACCATTCCAAAATGAAGAAGTGCAAGCTACCGAAGGTTCCGTTTTGTTCCCTTGCTAACTATAGCTTTGCCATCAGTTCGTATTATCGACAAATTTTCCTGTCAATTGATTTATTTACTATTATGCCACCAAAAAAAAAAATGATGCACAATCTGCCGTAGGGGCTAGCAACCACTGATTAGACTGAATTGCGCAATATGATGCTTGCGAGGCAAACAAATATTAAAATCACAATTCACTCAGAAACTCATCGAGTCCTTGGCTTAACAACTTGGCAACCGTAACCCTCTCTATGAAGCTAACCCATTCACACAAGGGATGCGTAAACCTTTGGGCTAGCTGTACATCCTTAACACAATACTGATTAGCTCATGATGATGATATTCCTGACAATAGATGAAAAGATTGTTTCAAGGTGGTGTAAGATATGATTCTCTTATATATTTCTCTCCTTGATTGGATCGTTTCAGTGGAAGAGGCTCTCGAGCTTTTATTCATAATTTTCTCTCCTTGATTGTTTTATTCATAATTTTCAGAGTTTTTTTTCCCGGGATTTTAGAATTTGGTAGATAATAATACTAATGTACTAAGCTTTTACTTTAATTGAGTACGACAAACTTCTTCTATATGGAGTTTAATTGAGTACAAAAACTCAATCGTTTTCTTTACTGCAGACTGTAGTTATAAAAAAAATATAGTTTAATTGAGTACATCACTAATTCAACAATGATCTGACGGATAAAGCTCCTAATACCAAGAAAAGCTGGTTTTCAACCATATACGGATAGTGAACAGGAGAGCTTGTACTTTTTATGACTTGATTACCTGCTGGTGGTTGGACCTGGGTTATCCAACCTCATGCAACATCTCCCACAGTAGCATGACTGTGGAAAGTAATAATGGCGTGGGCCTTCTTATTAGACTCCAAACTTCTCCTGCGTTGCCTTCTAAATATTGTTTTAATAATAATGTTTTTTATTGAATTAAAGATTCTAGACAAACAAAATGTATTCTAAATGCACATAATTAATAATATATATTATTTTATTATTTTTTTAAAAACTCTCTATCTCCAGACTCTATTTACGCAAGTAGGGAGTATTTCAGAAAAAGAACATGTGTCAAAAGAGGTAAATAATGTGGAGGCCTGAGGAGGAGAAAAACTCTTTTATTATATTATAATAGGTGAGAATCCGCGCTATGCGCAGATTTATTTTAAAATTTGTTTTTTTTATAGTTATTTTATAGTAATGTTTTTCTAAAATTAAGTTTTACTGTATATTTAATAATATTCAATCAGATAAAAATTTATTTGTTTATGATCAATATAAGAAAATATATATACATTTGTATATATTTGCTTTATCCTTTTTATACTGTGTTATTTAATTATTTTTGTTTTAATAACATATTTATTCGATCATGCATGCAAACTTTACAAATGTTTACATTTCTTAATTTTCAGTTAAATTATTTTTTTTTTGACATATCTAAACAATATAGTTTTAATGGTCCTTACCGTAGTAAATGTTATATAATTTATTTTGTTATTTTTCGAATTAACATGGTATACAAATTATACTATATATATGTTAAATTTTAATAAACATGAATGAAGAAAAATATATAGTTCGTTTGGTTTTCTCAATCCAGTTTGTTTTATAAATTTATTTTAAAAACTGCTCACTTTTTATAATTAGATTTAATTTAAATTAATATGTATACTATTTTTCCAAAATTATTCTGTTTCTTTTGGCATTTCTGATTTTAGTGATGTTGAATATAAGAGGATTCAGCAATACTTAATTTGGAAACAAAGAATCAAATTGGTAGGTTAACATTTGATTAAATGTAATGGCTAAACCTTTTTATATTATATTTTCTATTTCATATAAATTGAATATGTTAATATTAAAGTTTTATTTGTACCATGTCCAGTGAAATAGTTTTGAGTTAGTTATTAATCAACTATACAGCGTATAATTAAAATTAATAGTTTTAAAATTTAAAGATGCTGCTTGTCTTTAAAAATCTATACTATAATGGTTGAAGGGGTACTCTCCTACATTGACACTTCATCATTTTTAAATAAATAAAATTAAAGATATATTATCAATTGATTATTTAATTTAAAATAATCTAACTTAAATTTAACTAAAAGAATATTGAAATGAAAACATACAATATATGAAATTTATATTTAATTTAAAAATATTATAAACATACAAGTATTATATATATAAAATTTAAATGTAATTTTACGAAAAAAAAAACTCTCTTGCATTGACACCTCACATTTTTAAATAAATAAAATTAAAGATATATCATTAATTGATTATTTAATTTAAAATCATCTAACTTAAATTTAACTAAAAAATTTATTAAAATGAAAACATACAATATATGAAATTCATATTTAATTTAAAAATATTATAAACATACAAGTATTATATATAAAAAAAAATTAAATGCATTTTTAAGAAGAATAAAAAAGTCCGCGCATTTGCGCGGGTTCTCTTCTAGTTGATCATAAAAGTTGCAGATAAATAGGGAATACATTTGCAAAGCCGAGTAGGTAAATTTAACCAGCAATGGAAGAGAAACCAAACCCATTAGAGAATAATAGGTGTGGTTGGATTTAGAAGTGTCATTTGATTGTCATAAATGTGTAGACTGCATACGCATTATCCATAACATCCAAGTTGACAAAGACATTTAAAATGATGCCTACAAAATAATCCTGAAGTGAATGATACAAATTTCTGAACAGAATTATAAGATTAACGAATTTAGAAAATATGAAATCTAAATTAATACAACACTATTTTCTAGTGCGTTTAATCAGTAGTAAATATTACATACATGAGTTTAAAGAGCATCTTTCAGGTTTTTTTTTTTTTTCAATATATTATATTATTAATCAGCAACGATTTTGAGAACAGTACAAGAGGGCCACAAAAGGCAACTTAACAAAAAACAACCGAGACAGGGGAGGAAGAAAGAAACAAGTTAAGAAACAATAAACCTGATAGATGAAGAACAAAGTAAAACCTCACAAAGATGATAAGAGAGAGGGAAAGAATAAAGAGAACCAAGCCTCAAGGAGCGTCGATGGTGAAGAAGACGAACCTTGGTTATTAGAGAGAGGAATGAGCCTACATTTGATAATAAGCTTAATTTCTGCAATGAGAGCGTGAGCTGAGCGAGAGACAGAAGAGTGTAAGCGAGTGTTCCTTTCTTTCCAAATAACATAAACTGTTGCTTGAAAGAGCAGCCTCAAAATCAACTTCAGATGCTTGTCTCTAATGGGGTCTTTCAACCATCTAAGCCCATCCTCTAATAGGGAAGGAGGAGAGACCTGGAACTAAGAGGAGAAGAAAGACCAAATCTCAGAGCTAAAAGCACAGTCGAAGAAAAGATGTTGCCTAGTCTCATCCGCTGAGTTGCAGAGAAGACAAGTTGCAGAGACTGCCAATCCCCAGCTTCGAAGTTTATCTCGAGTTGAAAGTCGGTTCTGTGCCACCAACCAAAGAAGAAAAGAATGCTTTAGAATTCTTCCCTGAAACCAAACAGCCTCGAACCAATCCACTTCAGGCCCCGGGGGATTAAGAAAACTCCAAACCGCTGCCGTGGGGAATTTTTTTGAGGGGAGCTGATCCCCCACTCTCCAGAGAAACTCATCATCATCCCCTTCGGGACTCAACAATGAAGGAGAGGGAAGAGAATTTCTCAAGAGCTCCAAAATTGGATGCCGACTCCGAGAACCGTCTAACCAAAAAACCCCATTACGAATGCTATCAGCAACCACAGCAGTAGACGGCAAACTAAATACTCTAAGTCCTGCCAAACCAGTTATCTGGATAAGAGGACCAAGACCAGTCCAATCATCATACCAGAAGCTCGCTGAAATCCCTGAATGAATTTCACAAAAAACAAAAGGTCTAGCAATAAGTCTCAACTTGCACAGACTCTTCCACACCCAACTTCCTATAACCGGAGTTTCCATTTCCCAAAAATTTATGCTTCCAATCAAATTCCGTCGAATCTATGAGACCCAAAGCGACCCACCAGCAGCAAACAACAGCCAAATCAGTTAAAGGCAGAGAACTTTATTCCAATTGAATAGTTTCCGAAGACCAAGACCTCCAGATTCCTTAGGGGAACAAACCACCTTCCAACTGACCTTCGCCCCTCTGGCTGACTGAATGGAACCTTTCCAAAGAAAGGCTGAGCACATTCGTTCCAGCTCCTCAAGGCACTTATTGGGTATCACAAAGACTGAAGCCCAGAAAGTAATTGTGGAGTAGATAACAGACTGAATTAATTGGAGTCTTCCCGCATAAGAGAGAAATTTAACCGTCCAAGAAGAGAATCTCTTCGAAATCTTATCAAGAAGAGAACGGTAATCCTGATGCCTCATCTTCTTAGTTGACAAAGGCAAGCCAAGGTATTTAATAGGAAAGGAGCTAACGGCAAGACCAAACGTGGTAGCCAGATTTGCTTGAGTGGCATAATTGTTCCCGTCTAGTAGAAAAACCGTATTCTGCCTGTTGATTCCAAGCCCCGAGCAAAGGTAAAAATCATCTAAGATCGAAAAGATACCACGGAGAGAATCCTCAGAACCATCAAAGAAGACCAGCACATCATCTGCGAAACTAAGATGAGTGATCAACGGAGCATCACATAATAGGTGCGTCTGAAAGGTTCCATTTACCGCCCCTTTATCAAGCATCTTTGCGAGGAAGTCCATGGCCAGAGCGAATAAGAGGGATGAGATGGGATCCCCTTGTCTAATTCCTTTCTTTCCTTCAAAGAAACCCACCAGTTCCCCGTTGAAAGCAATACTGTAGGAAGGGGTGGTGATGCACTCCTTAATCCAATTCACAAATATCGGTGGCAATTGGAAGGCTTTCAGAATATTAACAATGAACTTCCAAATGAGATTGTCAAACGCCTTCGAGATATCAATTTGCAAGCACCCCTTAGTAATGGGGCCTTGAATATGAAAATTGGAGACAAGTTCAGATGCGAGAAGGACGTTTTCACAGAGCATGCGACCTTGCATGAATCCAACCTGGTTTCCTTGAACAGTCTGATCCACAAACAGCTTCAATCGTTTTTTTAAGATCCTTGCAATCACTTTGTATATCGTTGTGCATAGAGAAACCGGTGTGAATTGAGATAATTTGTCTGCACCTTGGGCCTTAGGAAGCAAAGCAATTGCTGTAGCATTAAACCTTCGCAGCATTCTACCAGATGTGAAGAACTCCTTCACTGCTGCAATAGTATCAACTCCAATGATATCCCAAGCGTCAACGAAGAATTCTTTTGAAAACCCGTCTCAGCCCGGAGCCTTGTTATTGGGCATCTTGAATAACTTTTGGGTGATCTCCTGATCTGAAGGTATGGCCACTAATTTCTCTGCTAGATCCTTTGAGCATCTGAAGCTATGTAAGCTTTGAAGCTCTCCAACTGACCGAGGTTGAATGCCAAAATTTTCCGTGCCGAGGAGGTCCTTAAAGAATGAAATCGTCAACTCTTTCAGTCTCATTGAATCAACCACTCTTACGTCATTCGGGTCTCTAAGATAGCGAATAACGTTGTAAGATTGGTGAGCAAGAACGATGTTATGATAAAATGTAGTATTTGCATCCCCCTTACTGAGCCATCGAACCCTTGACTTTTGCTTGTAGAAAGACTCCTGAGCAGAGGCAAAGAAATTCCACTTGCGCCTAGCGACAAATTCTTGCCTAAACAATCTCGCTGAAGGGTTCGAGAGGAGATCATTCTGGACCACTTCAAGAGCTGCAAGGGCGTTCTTCGTTTTTTGCTGAATATTTCCAAACCCAGAGTTATTCAGAGACCGACAAGCGAGCTTGACCTTACCCAATTTTTTCCCTAGTAAGAAGAGTTTAGAGCCTACTGATGAAATAGAAGTCCAAGCTTCTGCCATTTTGCTGGAGAAACTAGGATGAGTAGCCAGAAAAGAGAAGTACTTGAAGCTCTTCTTTGTGCGCTCCTCTGTGGAATTTTACGTGACCAAAATGGGAGAATGATCAGAGTCACCGGGAGCATCAAACAAAGACCACGAAGTCGAGAATTCCAAATTCCAATACTCATTGCCCATTGCTCTGTCAAGCTTTCGAGATATAAGGTCATCAGGTCTACCGTTAGTCCAAGTAAAGAAATTACCTCTCATAAGGAGATCCTCAATTGAGTCTGTTTTGAGACAATCCCTCATCTCAGCCATACCCCTAAGGGGAAGAACATATGGTCGAGTAGAGAAGTGTTCATCAGCGTTAAGAATTTGATTGAAGTCCCCTAAAAGGAGTAAAGGGGAATTTCTTGCCGGAGAATTAACAGCCACCTCAGAAATCTCTGTCCACAGCGCTTGTCTTTGAGATTCAGTATTGAACGCATAAACGAAAGCCACTGCAAAGGTCTCTTTAGAGACCAAGTCGAAGACACTACACACCATCATCTGAGACGACTTTTTCAAAATAATGACAGACACCGAAGGATTCCAAACTATCCAGATTCTGCCGTTCTCTAAGAAGTCATAATTATTATCCCATCTCCAACCGGGGAAAATAGAAGCAATTATCCATGACGCATGATCCTCTCTAACATGCGCTTCCAAAATGGCGCCAATCAAAGACTTATTTTTCTTATTACAATTCCGAATAAACCGTTGTCGAGAATGGCTGTTACAGCCTCTCACATTCCAGGAAAAAACCTTCATATATACTACAAAAAGTAAAGGTGAAAGCTAGGCTTTCAGAGTTTATTCACCTTTCCCGAGGGTGAACCCCGAGCTTGGTGAAGAGTAGCATCCGAGATCTTATGTCCTTTTTTTGTTTATCTGATTGCATTCCACTGGCTTTCTTGAACTGTTTTCCGATGCCTAAATTCCTTGCTTTCTGTTTAGCTTTCTTCCTGGCCGAACAGCTAGGCTGGAAATCATCATCAGCATCAACAGAAGTAGAAGATTCGGAGCCCTTAGAACTTGAGCCCATTCGTTTGCAGACCTGCGTAACATTCCGGTCTACAACTTTGGCCGAAATTACGTTACTGTCAGAGCTATTAATCTCCGGGTCTGGTTGAAGAGATTCGGTAGCTCCCCTAGAAACAACCAAATCACCAACTGAAACCTCTTTCTCCAAGTCGTTAGCGCTCTTTGAGATGTCGATTGAACCAACAGTCACTGGATTGAATACGCTTTCCTTGGTTCCTTTGATTGGAGGAGGAACAATAGAAGTTCGCACTTTACTGCGAGATCGTGAACGCGAACGAATCCGAGTTGAGGTAGTGGGTGGAGCCATACGAGTCTGGGAAGGGGAGTCCTTTACTACATCTGGCGGTTTAACGGTCCGGTGGCCCACGCCCAAGACAATGTCTGTAGCAGCCACAACTACTTTGGATTGGACTGCAACTTGTTTGGATCTCTTCATCAGAGGCACTGTGCATCTATTCAATAAGTGACCAAATCGATCGCAATTACAGCATTTAGGAGGAAGGCGTGGATATTCCACCTCAACTCGGACTGAATGACCTTGCGTATCTCAAACGATAATGGTCTCCGGTGGAGCAGCCTCTAGAGCAATTTCAACTTTCACCTTTCTTGTTCCAAAGTGATATGGATCCAGCCTGGATTTCTCAGTGTGTAAAGGTTCACCAATAGCACTGGCTATAACACTGATTCCATCAAGCGAATACATCTGAGGTGGAACGTTCTTTAAAATTGTCCAAGTTGGAGCTGTTTTGAGGTCTGGCATTTCTAGAGAACCCTCCGCAGACCAGGGATAAACTGAGAAGGCACAGTTACCCACTTGCCAATAACCAACCTGAAGCACCAATTCTCTGGTGGCAAGAGAGGGTATAAAGATCAAGCAAGCAGTGTTGGAGAGTGAGCGAATCGTGATGTTTCCAGATTTACCCCACATTGGGTTCAGATCGTGGAAATTTTTGCCGGGGGTGGAATGAGACCGTGAAAGTGAGATACCAGATAGCCCTTCCAGAGATTAGCTGTCTGCAGTAAAAACGAAGCCGGAGCTTGAACGACAGGTAAGCCATTTTCTATGAGTGTGGGAGACGAGATTTTTCGCAAATTCCTAAGAGATGATTTGAATCTGTCTGCATAAGACGGGGCGGCAACACACGGGATAGGAGGAGGGACTGAGGACTTGGTTACAGGTGAAGGATGAGAAACCGGAGCTGATGCTAGATCTGACGGTGGAGGAGGAGCAACCAGTAGGTCTGGTGAGGGGAAGAATGGGATGGAGGAAGAAGAAGCCATTGCAAAGAAGAAGAAGGGAAGACCTGAAGGGAATTCTCGTCGACCGGCGTGAGGCTAATCGACGGTGAGGAACGACGAAAAGCACAGTCGCCCACTCCTTATCACTCAGGCACACCGATCCGCATCTTTCAGGTTTCTGATATGAGTTCTACATCCTTTGTGGCTCCGGTGTAAACGTCACTTTATTCGATTTCTTCTTCCACAACTAAGAAACTTTCTTAAGCTCTTCCATCTCTCTCAATTGCAGGTTTATCTTCCTCTGCGTGAGTCGACTTCCTACTCCCATGCCCTCGCACTGTAAACTGGATATAGCCTTTGTGCTTAGAAGGATGCAACTTTGGTAGATGAAACCACGAAGACATTCTCAGCAAGAAAATCATCTTTTAGTCTTAAAATAATATTAGACTTTGCTAACACAATAACGACAACTGCGGATAATGTAGAAGGGGTTCTAAGTTGAGTAACAAATGCAAGGTTTCAATAAATCAGATTGATCAATTCCTGAATTGCGTACTAAAATTTCTAGAATTTTATAATAATCATTCGAAAGAATTGATTTAGAAGTTATAAGTTCCTTATGAAAAGGTAATTTGTGAGAATGAAAAGAGAACGCGTAAACATAATCCTTTCTCAGAATGATGAATAATCGTTGCCACAAAGTTGATGCTCCCGTTGACGGAAAAAAATACAAACAAACTTTTACAAATAAGAACCAACAATCCTTGATTGATACGAAGAATGACATACGATTGTAATGGACCTGTCACATTTTCTCATTCCAAATAAACTAAAACCAGACATAATCTAAGCCAGAGTATTTATATATGGACCTCACGTATGAAAATTCAGAGTGATATCCTAAAAATCTAAATCAACCTATGTTTATCTACCTTAATGTTATTAGGAATTTGAAATTGACACTATAGCTTTTAAAATCTGAATTATAGTTTAAATTATCAAAATGACATTTTGATCCTTAATTAATAACTAAAAATCCAGAGAAACAAAATTGTTTTATTATTTAATTGTTAAAATATTAATATCCAAAACTAAAGTGGATATATCTTTTTTATTTGGTCAATCTTTAGATAACGATTTCAAATATCATGAATATATAGTATCTAAATTTAAAATTGAAAATGTATAGTTTCAATTTTATTATTTTAGAATGAATTATGAATTTAAATTGTATAATTGAAAATAATATCAAAGAATTTTCAGTTTGTCAAGATTTTAGATAAGGATTAACTGAAACATAATAACTATTTCAAGAGTTTAGCTTCAAAGTTAATCGTAATTCTTTTCTACAAATTTTTTAGTTTGTCATATTCCTCCTACCTCGATCGTCCACTCCAAAATATCCTCCCTTCTCTCCTCAATCAATCGTAGAGAATGGAACTAGAAGAAGGCATTCAGAACTGGCAAACTACAGGGGAGAAGAAGCCCCTCCCACGCTACTCTAAGTTCGTCGATTCCTTCTTTACTGTTTTTATGGTAGTTCTTGCCATTTTATTCTTCTTTTCTTTGTTCACGTTACTCTTTGACAAAACCCCTGTGCCGAAGATAGAATTAGCTTCTATGGATTTCACGGTTCTTAATATCACAGACACTCGTTTAAGTGCAAAGTGGGATTTGTCTATTCTAATCCCCGAAAGTATACCTGGTAGATACATATGTTTTCAAGGAGACCTTAAAGCTTCCTTCCTTTACAAGAATGTTACTCTTGCTACCTCATCCCCACAAAAGTAATAAGCAGTCTCTCTAATTTTTTATTATTTATTTTGTAATTTTGGAATAAATGTAAAACTAATTGAATCTTCTGCATGATCAGATACTACGGTCTGATGTACAACGTACCTCAACTTCTTAGGGTTTCAGCGAATGTCTCAGGAGAAGATATTGACGGTTTGATTGGTAAAGATATCATGGATGATATGAAAAAGAGGGAAGTGCGGTTTGGATCGCGTTTTTTTCTTACTGATTGTAGGGAAAAGACAACAGGTACTATGAGCTACGCTTGTGATGAAGTCACCTTGCGATTCGAACCTGGTTCCGAGATGAAGGCAGCTTTGTTTGGGAAGAACCCAAACTGCGTCAATTTTTGACCAACTCCACGTCATAATCAGTTCATTAATTAGTTTTTTTTTGCCTAGTAGTTCATTTTGTTACGTTAGAAAATATTTGGGTTTTACTTAGGTTTTTTCTTTTTTGAACTTTCACTTGGGTTTTCTTTGGATATTTTTTATTTAATGATATTAGAGTACCCTTATCAAGGTTATGAGAGAAGAGTTTTCAAAGATAAAAAAAATAATAAAAAAAGAAAAACAGGAAAGAGAAACTAAAAAGCCGAGAAAAAAGGTAGAACAGTTTTTCCAACAAGAACTCTATAGATACTGTATTGACACTTATTTTGATATTAGTGAATCAGTTTTGATAATAATTTTAAAATTAATTAGATAATTAAATTATATACAAAATATTAATATTATCTTTGTGAGAAAGTAAGGACAGTTTTTATACCGATGGTGATGCTCTTACAAATCTTAAAAGGGAACCGATATCTAACTAATAGTTATCGATAAATAACAATAATGAAAACTAAAACCGTAATTATCTACGAAAGATATAAAACATTAAAACCAATGAAAGGATAGAACATAAAGATCTTCACAAACTCTATCATATCATCCCTCTTGCGCTCCACAAAGATCTTCAATCAAATCGTAAAGAAAGGGATATGAAAAAAATGAAAAACCGCCTTAATCAGTTTGCGTCGTTTTGGTGCTTACATGTTAGTAAACTCAAATACTTAATCAGTTCATTGTTAACACCAAAGCGGATGCTCCTCAATATATATACAGAGGAAAGTAACTAAGTAGTAAAGTCAAATATTTGCAAACTTTACAATCAACTGGTGGAGTAACAAAAATGTGGAAAAACGTGTTTTGAAAAAAGAAGCTTTTCGAACACTTGTAAGTTGCAAATCTCGTTTGAGTTGACATTCAAATGACATTTATCTCTAGTAGGTTAAGTCTTTAGTCTACTCCGAAATTAACATCGTATTTGACCATGTAAATTAGACCTTATCATTCACTCTCTGTGGTTGTAGGTTTGCTGCTTGATTTTAACATGTGCCTTCCATTTCAATAATATTCTTTACTCCGTTTTAGACCTTTTGATTTACACTTTATTAGTTATCTAGTTTTAATAGTATTGATTTGGTTTATTTCTTATTCGTTACATAATAAGGTTAACTCGCCCCTATCTCGGCTTTTTGATTAGGTTAACGTTTACGAACATTTATAGGACTGTGAGTTGATTGAATCATTCAGAGCTTTTAGAATATATATATTTTTTTAACAAGCATCTTTCTCTCTTAAATATTCGATAAATTCTCTTAAAACGATATTCAAAATTTGTTATTTGTTCCGCTTTTCAATCATTGAACATCGTACATGTTAACGATAGGGTTGCACCAAAAACACTAAAGGTTTGTGGCTCCTTTTAAAAACCATTGATATTTTGAAAATTGAGACGTAAAAGCAAGCGCAAACACAAACCAAAAAAAAATCTTATACCGATCTTTGTCTTGACTAGGTTTTGCAAGTAGTCAAGGCTAGAGATAATAGGGGAAACTACTGATAAGATCTGTGACCAATTGTTGACAGAACCTAGTGGCTGCTTGACGCTCAAGAAACACCTCTGAGACTCTGACCAAAAAAGGCTGGCTTTATATTTTTAGATCCTCAGTTTGTTCTCCCCATATTTCCTACGGTATTCTGTTAATTTATAATGGATCGAGATTGGAAAGAACCGTTTATATTTTAATAAGTCAACGTTTTTATTAACTGTCCGACAATATCTCAGATTTTACTAAGCTTTCTTGTTTTATATTGTGACCACTTGGGTCCTTCTTTTATTTGTTTTGCATGTTCAGTGACCAGTTCTTTATTTCTCTACAGATTTTTTTTCGATCCATCAATTAGTATTGACTTCTTCTGTAACCATTATCAAACAAAAAAAGATTGATCGGACGATGGAGAAGGGTTTCTCCTTGGTGCGGAACGAAGACAAAGAAGAAGAAGAAAAGGAAGATCACAAAAATGAGAAATCTGCAGCGATGATGAAGAAAGTGAGCTTCATGGCTGCTCCAATGGTGGCAGTTTCTATTTCTCAGTATCTCCTTCATGTTATCTCCATGATTATGGCCGGTCACTTGGACGAGCTCTCTCTCTCCAGCGTCGCTATTGCTACTTCTCTTACCAACGTCACTGGCTTCAGTCTCCTAGTAAGATCTCTCTCTCTCTCCGTCTCCGTCTCTATCTCTGTCTCTCTCATCTGACTTGACTTGGATCATTAGGTTGGGTTTTCAGGTGCGTTAGAGACATTGTGTGGTCAAGCTTTTGGAGCAGAGCAATTTAGAAAAGTTGGTTCATACACTTACAGCTCAATGATCTGTCTTCTCTTGCTTTGTTTCCCAATCTCTCTTCTTTGGGTTTTCATGGACAAACTCTTGGAGCTTTTCCACCAAGATCCTCTCGTCTCTCAATTAGCTTGTAGATATTCGATCTGGCTCATACCGGCTTTATTTGGATTTGCTGTTCTTCAACCAATGGCTCACTATTTCCAGTCACAAGGATTGGTTCTTCCTCTCTTCTTGAGCTCTTTTGGAGCTCTCTGCTTTCACATTCCCTTTTGTTGGCTTCTTGTCTACAAACTGAGATTTGGAATTGTCGGCGCCGCTATGTCGATAGGTTTTTCGTTTTGGTTCAACGTAGGTTTGCTATGGGTTTTTATGAGAGATTCTGCTTTGTATCGTGAAACCAGGAATCTTCAGGCGCAAGAAATCTTCTCGAGCATGAAGCAGTTCATCTCTCTCGCGATTCCCTCTGCAATGATGATTTGGTAACTACATTTTCTCTGTTTCTTCATTGTGATCTCTTCAAAGGATGCTTAACTCTCTTCATCTCTTTTGGGGTGTGTAAGTAAAGCCTGGAATGGTGGTCGTTTGAGCTTCTGTTACTATTGTCTGGACTTTTACCAAACTCAAAACTCGAAACATCGGTGATGTCCATATGGTATGTGCATATATGATATATCCCTTTTATAAAAATTATACATGTATATATATATGCTATTTTGATCTTTGATTTTAGGAATTTTAAAGTGGCTTAGTGAAAACTCACTTGTTGTCTTAAAGGACCATGTTAGGAGATCCACATCGAAAATAAGGAGAGAACTAATGATATGTGGCACTTTCGTACTCTACTCACTTTTATTCTTCCTTCTTTGAGCAGCCTCACAATTTCAGCTCTGCATTACGTTCTAGTGGATGCAATAGGAGCAGCCGCAAGGTTTAGTAGTAAGATTACCAATCGTTCATATGAATCTAATTCGTTGTGAAATGTACTCAACCCTCGTCTTGTTTATATAGCACACATGTTTCAAACGAGCTAGGAGCTGGAAACCCAAGGGCAGCTCGCGCAGCGGCTAATGCTGCACTTATCCTCGGTGCTGTTGATGCTTCCTTTGTAACCATCACTCTTTATAGCTACCGAAAAACTTGGGCGTATATCTTTAGCAATGAGAGCGAGGTGGTTCACTATGCAGCACAAGTGTCATTGATTGTCTGCCTATCAATTTTTGTCTGCAGCTTTACGGCCGTGCTCTCAGGTAAGTGAGTTATATCACTGGAAAAACCATATGCAGTAAAATGTGGAGAATGATTGTAGTTGTTACTTGAAAGCCAAGAAACTAAATTTGTCTGTTCTATGCAAACACTGCCATGCTTCATTATCCGTAGGGATTGCGAGGGGAACAGGGTGGCAACATATAGGAGGATATGCAAGCATAGGATCATATTATCTTGTTGGTATCCCGGTTGGTTCAATCTTATGTTTCGTTGTGAAATTGAGAGGGAAAGGACTTTGGATCGGTATATTGATAGGCTCTACTTTCCAAACGATCGTTCTTGCTCTTGTAACTTTTTTCACCAATTGGGAACAAGAGGTATACCTTTCCTTCTCTTGTTACTCATCTTCATCTTTTTCTTGTGATTAGAGTTTTGAAATTTGACTTCGTTTTTGGGCTCCAGGCAATGAAGGCGAAGGACAGAGTATTGGAGATGACACCTAAAGGAAACCAAGAAACAGAAATCATAAAAGAAGATGAGCAAGTTTTACTAAGCGATATTTCAGAAACTGTGTAAACCCATATTTCCACTTAATGTGAAATGAATGCTATTTAATTTGCGTTTATGTTTGTAATTACATGTTATAGAGTTATGCTAGATTTGTAATAACACTATAACGCGAACATAAAACACAAACGGATAATTGATACGTAAGTAGAAATATATCCATGTGAATGTAATTCTAAAAATGTAGATTGATCTAATATGCTATTCTTGAAACACTAGAACATATTTCAGTGATTTTTTGAACTTTCAGATTTCATTCCCTGATTCGCCATTGTTTGTAGCTGTTTTCAGCTGCCATCTCTTCGCGGAGGCTTCTTCATCCCGCTCGATTTCCTCTTGTGGTGGTGGTTCTGTGTAGTGATGTGGCGACCGCTACAAATCTTTGGTTCTTTTTCAGCTGGGTTTGAATCTGTTTCCCCTTTGATTTGTGAAGTGTGGTGTGATGTGGGTATCGGGTTGTTAGACTCCGTTTTGTTTTGCGGCGATTCATGGTCAACTCTCTCCAGTCTATGGTCGTGTCTGCTTCTCAGTTTTTGAGGTTTGTGCTTGTCTTCCTAGGTGTAGAGTAGCTTCCGTTGAACCGGTGTTTGGTTGGTTTCATTGAGTTTGTTTCTAGGTCTCCTTAATCTTGCGTGTCAGAGGAGGTAGTAAGGCTTCCTAGCTTTGAGGTTTAGTTTTGTGCTAGCAGACATTGGAGAAGATCTTGGTAGAATGATCCATAGTCTCTTGGCTCCATTTAGCCAATGTGGTCTTTTCTTAGTAGTGCATCTAGGCTGGTTTAGATGAGCATCATTTCATCAAGCCTCAGGATGGTCTGGAGCGGGCCTCTCTTAACCCCCTAGAATAAGATTATTTGTTTAAGCTGTATGTGGAACAATTTCTGCTTTGCAAAATTGACGTTTTCTAAGTCTGTTTCATTGGTTCTATCTTTTCAATTTTTCTTGGTTTTAATTCTTCCTTATGATTTCAAGTTTGTTATAGCTGTTAATTTCATATCAATGCTACCAAAATTATTATGTTAATAGAGTACTGATTAATTTGCTTTCATGTTTTTATTTTATTTTGTATTTTACTATGAAACCAATCTTAATTAAGGTCAAACATTTTGTTTTAATGTTTTGTAACACCTAAATACTCCATATCTACATAAATAAAGTTTTATTATCTCCTTTCTCAGGCTACCAGCCTGTCGGTACTCGAGACATTTAGCAGAAAAAAGTAATGTGTTACTGTATCGTTAACAATCATAAAGCAATCAACATTGCTAAAATACCGAAAATAAACAATAGACCATCCTAAAACTTGTTCAGGGACCTAGCTCTAGACGGTGGGGAAGGGATTTTGATACAGCCAGCGCGGCAGAACAAACGTGTACAACCGTCCTCCTCCGGGGGTTGACACACTCCAGCAAAACTTAGACTAGTACAGTCCAAGTTGTTCTTGTGAGTCAAGTTAATAGAAGCCAAACAGGAATGAATTATAGCCAGCGGAAAGTAATCGAACCGGGTGTTAACACAAGGCAGAGATATCTCAGATAGTAATTGCCATTCCCCGCTTTTTAGCCCCCACACACGTAATGCTTTGCTGTCTACATTCATGTAGATAAGAAATCCTTGAGAAGTTGTGCAAGCTCTTGTGAAACTTGGTTCTTTTTCTAAGTCGGGGAAAAGTATAACTTGGCATTGGTCAGAAGATTCCGCGTAGAAATCATGTGAGACAACAACGTCTGTATCCGGTCCTCTTCTCCTCGATCCTAGCCAGTAAAGGTTTCCGTTCAAGCAAACGGGATCGACGTGAACAACACGGCACAAAGGAAGATGATAGTGGAGGGTTTTGAAACTCCACAAGCCTGTCTCAGATGAATAAATGAGTACATCTCGTTCGTAGTTATTGCGGATATTACGTGTCCTCATCAGAACAACTTTGTAACCTAAAAGAACTCCGTTTTCAACCCGTGTAGCGAGCCCGGAGGGGCTAAAAAATCCAGTCTTGCATGGTGGATGAGGGATTTCAACACATTGTCTTGAAACCGGATTAGCAACATAGTAGGCTAGAAGCCCGCCGTGTATCATCAATCTGATCAGAATCCATCCGACATCGGTGTAAGACACGACTCTCGCCACTCCTTCTTCTTTTGGAAACCAACGCTCCTTTTTGTCGTTTAGAAAAGACGACATGTAAGAATACAGAGACCGCCACGAAGAGCGCGATTTTTGACGGTGGTGATCAAGGAAAAGCTCGCGGAAAAAGGTAGATTCCAAGATTGATTTCCATTCCTTGCAAACCAACTTAGAACTTGTGATGCTCTCGAGCGGTAATCTGGCAAGTATAATTGCCCATAGATCCGAATTCATGTTATCTTGTTTTTCTTTCATTTTAATTCTGTACGTAATCGTGGATGGGATTAGGTTTTGCTCTATTTTTATAGGCAAACCTTCTCTAGCTTTTTTTTTTTTTTTTTTTTTTTTTTTTTTTTTTTTAATAATTTGTTGTATTTCCTTTTTCAAAAATTTACTTTGAATTATTTCCTTTTTTTATTTGGTTTTCCCCTTTTGGTTTTTCCTTTTTTGTTTTGTTTTGTATTTTGTTTTCATTGTTTATTTGCATTTGTTTTCAATGGTTAGATGATTAGGATGGTAATGACCACTTCGAAGTTACCCATGTGAAAGGTGTACACACGCTATCCTCTTGCTTAAACTTCAGGGATATCACAGAAACTTAACACTTTAACCTGATTACTTCTTCTTCTTGACTTCTGATACTTTTTTTTCCTCCTCTCTACACTATAGCTTCGTGTCTCGGTGATTAAGCAATGACCGATGAGGTCCAAAATAATGTGAGAAACTCCTAACTTGTCACTAGAGTCAAGCCATAACTCTTTCGTCCAATATAGTAAATTAATGAAATATATAGTTATATTTTTATTGAGATCAATTTTGCTCCTAACTTGTCACTAGAGTCAAGCCATAACTCTTTCGTCCAATATATAGTAAATTAATGAAATATATAGTTATATTTTTATTGAGATCAATTTTTGTAATGTGTGATCCATGGTAAACACATGGCAAAAGACTTCATGGGTATACCAACCCATGGCAACCCATATCGCTAAAGCTACAATATGGAGCCCACCAACCTATAACGCCCCGACCGCCCCTACCGGTGAGTCACTCATCCCTCTATCGGGTTTGTGGGCCCACCCCTGTCCGACGGTCGGTGCGTTAACCGGGAGGTTCGAAAGTCATGATATACTATCCCTGCAATCACCACATGACCGTTCCCCGTGTTTTGGCCTCACTCACACGGTACCGCGAATGACTTCCCGGTAGGTCACCCATCCTTTGACTACTGCAGCTCAAGCACGCTTAACCCTGGAGTTCTCTCTGGATGGGCAACCGAAAAGGTAAGTGCACTTTGGTGACATAGGTAGCCAAATCAATTCTTTTAACCTCTCCACATAAGTTTCCATATACCAGAAATCGGGATGTTACAATTCACCCCCACTCAAAGAGCGCAACGTCCTCGTTGCGAACCAAGACCAATTCTTAACCGCCCCCAGGGCCTCTCAGGTCAGCACTGAGACGGCTAACCAGCTCTGATACCACTTATAACGCCCCGACCGCCCCTACCGGTGAGTCACCCATCCCTCTATCGGGCTCGTGGGCCCCACCCCTGTCCGACGGTCGGTGCGTTAACCGGGAGGTTCGAAAGTCATGATATACTATCCCTGCAATCACCACATGACCGTTCCCCGTGTTTTGGCCTCACTCACACGGTACCGCGAATGACTTCCCGGTAGGTCACCCATCCTTTAACTACTCCAACTCAAGCACGCTTAACTCTGGAGTTCTCTCTGGATGTGCGACCGAAAGGGTAAGTGCACTTTGGTGACATAGGTAACCAAATCAATTCTTTTAACCCCTCCACATAAGTTTCCATATACCAGAAATCGGGATGTTACAATTCACCCCCACTCAAAGAGCACAACGTCCTCGTTGCGAACCAAAACCAATTCTTAACCGCCCCTAGGGCCTCTCAGGTC
Source organism: Sisymbrium altissimum (assembly GCA_900406495.1). NCBI lineage: Eukaryota > Viridiplantae > Streptophyta > Magnoliopsida > Brassicales > Brassicaceae > Sisymbrium > Sisymbrium altissimum. The sequence goes on along the minus strand of OVBI01001903.1, from coordinate 930 downwards.
AGCACTGAGACGGCAAACCGGCTCTGATACCACTTATAACACCCCGACCGCCCTTACCGGTGAGTCACCCATCCCTCTATCGGGCTCGTGGGCCCCACCCCTGTCCGACGGTCGGTGCGTTAACCGGGAGTTTAGAAAGTCATGATATACTATCCCTACAATCACCACATGTCCGTTCCCCGTGTTTTGGCCTCACTCACACAGTACCGCGAATGACTTCCCGGTAGGTCACCCATCCTTTGACTACTCCAGCTCAAGCACGCTTAACTCTGGAGTTCTCTTGGATGTGCGACCGAAAAGGTGCACTTTGGTGACATAGGTAGCCAAATCAATTCTTTTAACCCCTCCACATAAGTTTCCATATACCAGAAATCGGGATGTTACA